>JAFLJL010015420.1:48605-113612 GCA_018398815.1 Conus ventricosus
AACGAAGGAAAGAGAAGCCAGAACACCTAACAACAAAAAGAAAAACAAACAAACTAACAATGAGAAGAAGAAACCAGAACAAACCAACAACAGGAAGAAGGAAAGCCAGAACAAACCAACAATGAAGGAAGAAGAAGGAAAGCCAGAACAAACCAACAATGAAGGAAGAGAAGGAAAGCCAGAACAAACCCAACAATGAAGAGAAGAAGGAAAGCCAAGCAAACCTAACAACGAAGGAAGAAGGAAACCAGAAACAAACCCAACAATGAAGGAAGAAGAAGGAAAGCCAGAACAAACCCAACAATGAAGGAAGAAGAGGAAAGCCAAACAAACCAACAAGAAGGAGAAGAGGAAAGCCAGAACAAACCCAACAATGAAGAAGAAAAGGAAAGCCAGAACAAACCAACAATGAAGGAAGAAGAAGGAAAGCCAGAACAAACCGAACAACGAAGCAAGAAGGAAAGCCAAACAAACCTAACAATGAAGGAAGAAGAAGGAAAGCCAGAACAAGCCCAACAATGAATGAAGAAGGAAAGCTAGAACAAACCCAACAATGAAGGAAGAAGAAGGAAATCCAGAACAAACCCAACAATGAACGGAAGAAGAAGGAAATCCGGAACAAACCCAACAATGAAGGAAGAAGAAGGAAATCCAGAACAAACCCAACAATGAAGGAAGAAGAAGGAAATCCAGAACAAACCCAACATTGAAGGAAGAAGAATGAAAGCCAGAACAAACCCAACAATGAAAGAAGAAGAAGGAAGCCAGAACAAACCCAACAATGAAGGAAGAAGAAGGAAAGCCAGAACAAACCCAACAATGAAAGAAGAAGAAGAAGGAAAGCCAAAACAAACCGAACAATGAAGAAGAAGTTGAAAGCCAGAACAAACCCAACAATGAGGAAGAAGGAAAGCCAGAATAAACCCAACAATGAAGGAAGAAGAAGGAAAGCCAGAACAAACCCAACAATGAGGAAGAAGAAGGAAAGCCAGAACAAACCCAACAATGAAGGAAGAAGAAGGAAAGCCAGAACAAACCCAACAATGAAGGAAGAAGAAGGAAAGCCAGAACAAACCCAACAATGAAGGAAGAAGGAAAGCCAGAATAAACCCAACAATGAAGGAAGAAAGAAGGAAAGCCAGAACAAACCCAACAATGAAGGAAGAAGGAAAGCCAGAACAAACCAAACAATGAAGGAAGAAGAAGGAAAGCCATAACCAACCCAACAATGAAGGAAGAAGAAGGAAAGCCAGAACAAACCCCAACAATGAAGGAAGAAAGGAAAACCAGAACAAACCCAACAATGAAGGAAGAAGAAGGAAATCCAGAACAAACCCAACAATGAAGGAAGAAGAAGGAAACCAGAACACACCCAACAATGAAAGAAGAAGAAGGAAAGCCAGAACAAACCCAACAATGAAGGAAGAAGGAAATCCAGAACAAACCCAACAATGAAGGAAGAAGAAGGAAATCCCGAACAAACCCAACAATGAAGGAAGAAGAAGGAAATCCAGAACAAACCCAACAATGAAGGAAGAAGAAGGAAAACCAGAACACACCCAACAATGAAGGAAGAAGAAGGAAATCCAAACAAACCCAACAATGAAGGAAGAAGAGGGAAAGCCAGAACAAACCCAACAATGAAGGAAGAAGAAGGAAAACCTGAACAACCCAACAATAAAGGAAGAAGGAAAGCCAGAACAAATCCCAACAATGAAGGAAGAAGAGAGAAAGCCTGAACAAACCGAACAATGAAGGAAGAAGAAGGAAAGCCAGAACAAACCCAACAATGAAGCAGAGAAGAGGGAAACCCAGAACAAACCCAACAATGAAGGAAGAAGAGGGAAATCCAGAACAAACCCAACAATGAAGGAAGAAGAAGGAAAACCTGAACAAACCCAACAATGAAGGAAGAAGGAAAGCCAGAACAAACCCAACAATGAAGGAAGAAGAAGGAAAGCCAGAACAAACCCAACAATGAAGGAAGAAGGAAAGCAAGAACAAACCCAACAATGAAGGAAGAAGAAGGAAAGCCAGAAAAACCTGACAACGAAGGAAGAAGGAAAGCCAGAACAAACCCAACAATGAAGAAGAAGAAGGAAATCCAGAACAAACCCAACAATGAAGGAAGAAGAAGGAAAGCCAGAACAAACCCAACAATGAAGGAAGAAGAAGGAAAGCCAGAACAAACCCAACAATGAAGGAAGAAGAAGGAAAGCCAGAACAAACCCAACAATGAAGGAAGAAGAAGGAAACCAGAACAAACCCAACAATGAAGAAGAAGAAGGAAAGCCAGAACAAACCCAACAATGAAGGAAGAAGAAGGAAAGCAAGAACAAACCCAACAATGAAGGAAGAAGAAGGAAAGCCAGATCAAACCCAACAATGAAGGAAGAAGGAAAGCCAGAACAAACCCAACAATGAAGGAAGAAGAAGGAAAGCCAGAACACACCCAAACAATGAAGGAAGAAGGAAAGGCGCAAAAAAGAGAGAAAGGATTGAAGGTGAAGGAAAGGTTGGAAAACGACAGAAATGTGGAGAAACGTAGTAACTACGTAGTACGTAGTCTCCACTCACGGCTGACTGCACGTGTTCTCCGCTCAGGGCTGACTGCACGTGTCTCCACTCAGGGGTTGACTGCACGTGTCTCCACTCAGGGGCTGACGCACGTGTCTCCACTCAGGGGCCGACTGCACGTGTCTCCACTCAGGAGCTGATCGCTTGGCACTACTGACCTAAATACTTCATGGCACCCACACTCATAACTAACCCAGTCTCCCACTTCAGAGGGAGAGAAAGAGATACACTTCATGGCACCACACTCATAACTCACCCAGTCTCCTACTTCAGAGAGAGAGAAAGAGATACACTTCAGAGAGAGAGAAAGAGATACACTTCAGAGGAGAGAAAGAGATACACTTCATGGCACCACACTCATAACTAACCCAGTCTCCCACTATCAAGAGAGAGAGCGAAAGAGATATACTTCAGAGGGGAAGAAAGAGATACACTTCAGAGAGAGAGAAAGAGATACACTTCATCGCACCACACTCATAACTCACCCAGTCTCCCACTTCAGAGAGAGAGAAAGAGATACACTTCATCGCACCACACTCATAACTAACCAAGTCACCCACTTCAGAGAGAGAGAAAGAGATACACTTCAGAGAGGGAGAAAGAGATACACTTCAGAGGGAGAAAAGACATACACTTCATCGCACCACACTCATAACTCACCCAGTCTCCTACTTCAGAGGAAGAAAGAGATACACTTCAGAGAGAGAGAAAGAGATACACTCATGGCACCACACTCATAATTAACCCAGTCTCCCACTTCAGAGAGAGAGAAAGAGATACACTTCACAGAGAGAGAAAGAGATACACTTCAGTGAGAGAGAAAGAGATACACTTCATGCACCCCACACTCTAACTAACCCAGTCTCCCACTTCAGAGGGAGAGAAAGAGATACAATTCATCGCACCACATCAAAACCACCCATCCCCACTTCAGAAGAGAGAAAGAGTACACTTCAGGAAGAGAAAGGAATCATTCAGAAAGAAGAAAGAGAAAACATTCAGAGAGAAAAAAAAAGATACACTTCGAAGAGAGAAAAATACACTTCAGAGAGAGAGAAAGAAACACCCATGGACCAACCATAATCCCCCCTTTCTCCACTTCAGAATGAAAGAGATACACTTCAAGGGAGAAAAAAAATCACTTCAAGGGAGAAAAAAGAGATACACTTCAGGGCACCACACTCATAACCACCCAGTCCCCCTTCAAGAGAGAGAAAAAATAATTCAGTGAGAAGAAAGTTTACACTTCAGAGAGAAGAAAGAGATACACTTCAAAGGGAAGAAGAGAAAGAGACACTTCAAGAGAGAGAAAGAGATACAACGAATGCCGGCGCAGAGGGGGGCAACGGGAAAAAAGGTGGGGGGGGGGGGGGGGGGGGGGGGGGGGGGGGGGGGGGGGAGTCGCGAATCCGATGGTAGAGAAAGCGTAGACAGAAAGGGGGGGAGGGGGTGGAAATTGTGAGGGTGAAAGTAGGTTGGGGAGGGGGGAAGAGAGAGAGAGAGAAAGAGAAAAGAGGAAGAGGAGAGAGAAGAGAAAAAGAGAGAGAGGGGGGGGGGGGAGAGTACGGAGGTATTTATTTGAACTACGGCCCTTACAGAAAATCCAACCTTTCTTTTCCTCTCCTCTCTCTCTCTCTCTCTCTCTCCCCTCCCCTCCTCCCCCCCACAACACACACACACACACACACACACAACACCCACACACACACACACACACACACACACAACACACACACACACACACACACAAACACACCCCACAACAAAACCACACACCCCAAACACCACACTACACAAAAAAACACGCGCCCCCAAAAGAAAGACATCGTGTAAACCAGCGGTACACACACCTAAATGAAAAAACATCGATAGAGCAAAGGAGTTGGGAACCCTTACGGAAAAAAACAAAACAAAAAAAAAACAAAAAAAAAAAAAAAAAAAAAAGAGGAGGGAACGAAATTTAAATTTCGTCCCCTGTTATGCAGTGATCCTTTTTTCTTTGCCAAGACCAAACACCTTTTTTTTTCTCCCTTTGTTATGCAGTATTTTTTATTTTTTCCCCAAACCAAACACCGTTTTCTCCGTTGTTTGCAGGATCCTTTTTCTTCCCCAAAGCCAAACACCTTTTTTTTCTCCTTTTATGCAATGATCCTTTTTTACTTCTGCCAAACCAAACCCCTTTTTTCCCCCGTGTTATGCAAAACCTTTTTTTTACTTCTGCCAAAGCCAAACACGTTTTTCCCGTTGCGAAAGGTTGGGGACTCCGTCTTGCTGTCACTCGCGAACCCCAATAACGGGGGCACATGACAACCGACACAGTTACACTCGCGTTTTCCGTGCCTTTTTCAGCCTTGTTGGTTTTGATTTCCTAACTAAGCTAGGGGCGCTGTTTGCGTCAGAACTTTGAAAAGCTCGTTTTGGCTTCGTGAAAACGGGAACTTTCACACACTAACCACACAAACGCACACACACAAATGGGATACCGTCACCAACTAGCCCGAAGGGGGCGGAGCTTCGCAAAAAGTAAGAGAAAGGGCCTGTTGCCCAGAAGCAAGCTGAGGGGGAAAGTTCATTGTTTCCCGGCAAAACAATCGAATTGACTCCCAAAAAGGCAAATTGCGGAAAAAAAAAAATCAAACTCCCCAGTGGAAAAAACCTTTTGGGTTGCCGTGGACAAACCCTTCGATCCGGTTTTCCCCTTTCCAAAGAATAACAACCCAACAAAAACTCCCCAGCAATACTAAAAATTTACAGAAAAATTTTCCCCTTTTTCGTGCATGGGGTTGCGAAATTTGGGAACAAACCATTCGGGTACAGTCCGAAAAACTCAAAACCCTTTTCCACAAGCAGAGAAGAGGACAACCCGGGCCCCAGACAAAGACCTGCTTACATCCTTGCTGAGCGGCGCTGTGGCCACCATCGCCACAGCCGTCACACTGCCCAAGGGCCCCCTCAGCACAACTGGGGGACAAAAAGCCAGCACCCAAACAAAAGGTGGGCGGAAAAAAAAAACCTAAAGAAAAAAACAAAAATTAAAAAAAAACTATGAGAAAGGAAAAAAAAACAACGTAAAACGCATCCAATACCAATCGAACAAATCCGGATTAAAAAAAAGGAAATCTCAAACCCCCCCCTTCCCAAAGTTGTGTTTTTCCCCCACGATCAGTGGCAAACAAAGTAATAAAGCACCTTTGGTCGCCCCTATGGATAGAGCATGAAAAAAAAAGCTACTGATCAAAACCCCCACCTTCCTTTGATCTGCCACCAATCCCAAGACAACCACTGATGCGGTAGTTATTCACTTGCGTAACGATGAAAAAGGGAGAATCCCATGGAATGCCCAGTCGTTTGCCAACGTTCCGGAACATTACAAAACAGTACCCAACCGAAAGTCTATCACAAAATGGCTCCATCAGGGAACCAAATTTAAAAATCGGGGGTTTATTAAAACCCCCTAAGTTCGGAATTAATGACGAAAAGAACATCCCCTTCGTGACCTTTCCAACCCCCGGGCAACGGGGAACCTCAGGCGGCCTCCATCCCCCTACCGGGGGGCCATGTCATCCAAAAACATGGGGGCGACACAAGGGAGCTTTGGCGAGACCCGGGGGTCCTCAAAAGCCCCCCGGCCGTCCCCCAGGCCTACCGCCCTTCACACAATCCCGTCATCCTTCGGACCGGGATAAAATTTGACGGGCCACTGTATACTGGAAAAAATCACCCAGGGACCACTGTGAAACCCACACCCACATTTTGCATTTCAACCCCCCTTTTTGTTTTTACTGAAAAGTTTTAAAACCATTTTGAACATTTTCCCTTCATAATACACAAAATCCTAAAAGGGGAAAATTTAGCTTAGTAAAAATTTGTATTGCCCCAAATTTGGGTTTTAAACGAAAAATTTATTTGTTTAGTTATCTATTTTTTCAAACATGAAATTTAAAAACAAAAAAAAATTCGCAATGGAACGCCGCCTCCTATCAAAAATTTTGACTGTTTACTCAATTTTTTAGTGCTCGAGCCATTTTCTCTTTTCCGTGTTTAATACAGTAAGAACAAACACCAAGACGGAAAACAGTCACTACCCACCAAGTAATACGAAAAAATTTGGTGAAAAGTAAATGTGCTATCATATAAACGGACTACAACTGGAAAAACAATCACCTGGTAGGTTTACAGGGGTTTTTTTATGTGCTGTAACTGAAAATTTTTTGGACTCCTTAAAAGTAAACGGCTCTGTATATTTACCTATGTCCCGAGAAACTAATAAGAAGGTGAAAAATACAAGAAAGAAATGGTAAATGGTTTTTTTGGGGGGATTTTAATGCCCATTCCCCCTTTGGGGAAAAAAGTGCCCCAGGGTATAAAGTTTGTGGAAAATGTTTAGACCAACTTATGTTTACCAATGATGTTCTATACCAGAGTTCTGATTACAAAACATAACCTACTGCATTGATTTTAAAATAGGTTTTCACCTAAAAAGGCTTTGTGTGGCATGAAACGTATTTGGGAAAAATGGAGTGTACATCCAACATTTTTAAAAATTTAAACATCCCCAAGTTTTTAAAACCAAAACCCATATACAAACCCCAAAAGTTAAAAAAAAAGCCAAAAGGCCAATTTTTTAATAACTTAAAGATCTAGAAAATAAGCTTTTCCCCCGAAATGTATTGAAAAATGAAGATTTTTTTGAATTCGTTCTGAAAGTGTCTGGTTTTTGTAATCCTAAATTGAAATCAGACTAAAGGGGATAAACACTCGGTAAGTTTGTGGGCAAATGGGAAAGGCATTAAAGGAAAAAAAGGTTATTCAAGGGAAAACGTACACCTAAAAAAATCAAAATAAAAAATGGAAAAAAAATTTCAAAAATAAACACCAAAAAAAAAGTAACAGAGTTTTTGGGGCAAGCCAAAAAGGATTTTGGGTTTTTTTTCGAAAGAAACACATTCGTCAAAAGAAAAAGAAAAGGGTTTAAAAAGAAAAAACGAAAAAAAATGGAATCAAACTCCCAAGTACCTATACTTTAAAAAAAAATTTACCATACCGCCGACAAAGGAAAAGGTTGCAAACCCTTTTTTAAAGTAAGCGTTAGATGGGGGTCGAAAACCAAAAAAAATCGAGAGGGAAAAAAAAACTGCCCCCTTTAATGATTATCTGTAATACACAAGCGCTCAACGCCCCAAAAACATTACAAGGCTAAAGACCCAAATTTTCTACCAAAAAAAAAAAAACGCTGTTGGATTGACCCCTTCTTGAAAAGATTAAACATTTTTCCCGACAAAAGGGGAAACATTTAATTATAATTTAAAAAACGGATCGGCTTTTTCCACAAATATGGAAAAACAGAATAGTAAAAGGTCACAAAAAGGAAACTGAAAGAAAAAAGAAATTTCGACCTATTTTATTTTCCCCCTGCGAAACTTTAGAAAAAATGTTTTGAAAGGGTAAACTACTTTTTAAAAAAAACAGAGTTTTTCCCAAGAACCAACAGGTTTTTTGAAAAGGGGAAAATTTTATTTTAACACTTTGGTCAAACTTTCCACCAAATTAAACATCATTTTCCAGAGAAAATTTTACTGGCAACCTTTTTTTATTCACCAAATTAGACAAAATATGGCACCTCTTTTGCAAAAAAATTAAGAATTGGGTTTTTAGGAACAAAATTTTGAGTTTCTTAAGACCAGAAAACAATTTATTTTTGAACGAAAGGGAACTCCTATTTTACGGGAAGAAATTACACATGGGCATTTTCCCGGGGTCGTCTGCCCCCTTTTTCTTTTTTTTTCTTTTGTACATTTACCCCCAAAAAATTTCTAAAAATATAGAACTAGCCCAATTTGCAATACAATGCATATGGAGAAAGTGACATAAAAAAATGTACATCTGCGATCACAAAACATATTAAAAAGTTAATTCAAAAAGAATTAAACACCCTTTTCTGCTTTCAAAACAAAATGTTTCAAAAATCAACGAAAAAACACACATGATGTTATTTTTAAAACTGGATCATCCTTAATATCCTTTTATTTCACTCAACGGCAAACCCATCAAATATACCAAAATAGTGAAATTCCTTTGGGGGTAAATTTAACACAAAGTTGTCAGGAATTTTCATTAAGCATATTCTAACAAAAAACCCAAAAAGTTTAATTATTAAAAATTATTGCAAGCAGCTTTGGGGTCAAACACAAAAATTTCTCTTTTTCACCTTTCTACTCACGGTTAACAAAATTAACTATGCCAAGGGGTTTCTTTATGCACCCAAAAACTTCTGAAAAAACTTCAAATAAAAGTTCCAAAGCATAAAAAAAGCCATGGGGCTACCATCCATGCCTTTGTACAAAACATACAGGCTGGGGGAGATTACCACGGAAGAAAAGAATCTTGCATGCACCAAAAATTTTATAAAAAGTTTACATAGATAACAAAAGGCCTGAAATAAATATTTAAACGGACATTTTTTTTTCCCCAAAAGGGGTAAAAATATACATCCAAACGCTCTAAGAACAAAAAATCCTCGATTTTTTAACCCCCAAATTAAAATAACTCTATTGCAAAAATCATGTGTCCCACCCCCCATGGAAACAATACGAGCACTTTTGTTTACCCCAAAAGATTTTAACAAAAAACTGAAAAAACTAATTTTGTTATTACCAATAAAAAATGCATTTGCATGATCACAATCCAAACCATTTTAAAAAAAATTTCCTGAGGGTCATTAAACAAGACAGCCCTTTTCAGCATAAATTAACCCCGGTCTTAACAAGAAAATCCTTTTTTTTTGGGAAAAAAAAATCATATTTACGCTGATTAACTGCTATAAAAAGGGCTTAAAAGTGTGTTTTTGATTTCCCTCAAAATTTTTTTAAAGTGTTTTTTGCGTAATTTCCCAAATCAGTTCTTACGCAATAAGAATTTTAGATTAAAAATTCGACCCGGATGACACAAAAAAAATAATTTGTACATTCCTCCACCCGAGACACTGATTAAAATTTCTTTGGGGGCCCTCCCCGTGGGTTATAAATAATGAAAAGGTTTATGTTCTGGCAAAGAGAGGAGCAAAACGACATCAATTCGCTTTTTTTTTAACTTCTCTAGTCAATGCAAAAGTGTTACTTTGGCAAGAAAGACAATTTTCCAAATTTTCATTTGATAGAAAAAGAAACGGGGGGTTTTTTTTTACACGATAAATGAAAGTATTATGAAATTTAAGTAAGTTACAAAACTTTTTCGTGCACAGATAATTCCTTGACTTAGATGGAAATTGGATTGTTTTAAAACAAAATAGTCAAAAATATACATTGTATTGGCATTGCATAAAACTGTCACATTCTTTTGTGTAATTAATGAAAAAATTCATTCCAAAAACGTCGACAGCCCATCAAAAAATTTTTCCGGTCACTGCAGCAATGAAACGTACTTTTTTTTTTGCACTTAGCTAAAATCCCAATTGGCAAATATTTTAAAACATAAACACAGTGGGCATGAGACAAAAGTTTAAAGTTTTGGGTTTTTTGTGTGTTTTTTTTCTTTTTTTTTGTTTTTTTGTTTTTTTTTTTTATCTTTGATTAAAAGTGGGGTTTTTCTTTTGTGTTATTGCTGAATAATTAGTTATGTACCTCTATTTAAACCTTTTTTACCCCTCCCCCTCCCCTCCCCCGCCCCCCCCCCCCCTTTTTTTTTTCCCTCAAAAAACACTAATGGGAAAAGACGTAAAACAAACAACAACAACAAACAAAACACCGCGCGCGCGATTAGCCTGCTCATTCAGAGAAAATAAATTTGAGGATGTGTTTTTCCCCTTTTTTTTTCCCTTTCTTAGTTTGGGGCCTAGAAAACTACATCAGAAAATGGGAATCATGTTTCCCGAAAGAGTAATTAGTAAAAAAACACTATTTAAAATCTCTCTCTCTCCTCTATCTCCCATTCTCCTCTCTCCTCTTCTCCCCTCTATATAATATTTTAAAATTTTTAAAAAAAAAAATATTTTTATTATATATTTATATATGGTGGTTTGTTGTTGTGGTGTTGTGGGGTGTGTTTGTGTTTTGTGTTTATTTTTAAATATATTATAAAAAAGAGAGAGAGAGTATAGAAGAGGGAGAGAAAGAGAAGAGAAACGGGAGAAGGATTGGGTGTGTGTTGTGTGGGGTGTTTGTGTTTTGGTTTGTGGGTGGGGTGTGTGTCCCCTACAGCACTCACATATTTTTATTTCAATCACCAACTTTCTCCCCCGTAATCTCGTCCCCTTCAACGCCTTTATCCTCCCTTGGACAATTCCAACAAAACAACCCCCTTGACGGACGACCCCCGAACCCAGCACCAAAGATCCCCCCACCTCACCCCTCCTGCCATCAAACGGCGGTTCCGCCGACCCGTCCTCTCTGGGCTCTTGGGTTCCCCCCTCCTCTCGGACCAACACAGGGTGTCAGCTCCCCAAGGCTCTAAAAGGCCGTGAGCCGACCTGAGCTGGCGACGATGGTCACCTGACCCACACACGTGCTTCCAGAAAATTTCATGCAATGTTTGTTTTTCTTTTTTTGTTGTTGATATTATGACGTGGTAACGTTCGCCTTGTCCAAGTAACAGGGCATTCACCAGTCATCAGGGTATTTAAGACCATCTGACTCCGACATTGGACGTGTTAGTTGTGTACTTTTTCCCTTCATAACTCATAATTCTACATTAACTATTTCAATCCACGTAATCAGGTATTCACGAGTCATTAGGCGTGTTTGATACCATCTGACTGCGCCATTGGCCCTGCTAGCTTTTGTAGTGCCCCCTCCCCCTTCCCCCTTTTTTAATCGATGCCGATATCAACTTTTTTTTACTCCACCTAACAGAGCATTCACGAGTCATTGGGCGTTTTTGATACCATCTGAATGCGCCATTTGCCTTGTTAGCTGTGGGGATTTATTCCTTTCTTAACCTGATAATTTTACATTAACTATTTTTCAGGCATTCACGAGTCATTAGGCGTGTTTAATACCATCTGACTGCGCCATTGGCCCCTTTTTTTAATCGATGATAATATCAACTGTTTTCAGTCCACCTAACAGAGCATTCACGAGTAATAAGCCGTACGTAATACCATCTGACTGCGCCATTGGCCCCGTTTAGAGTGGAGCCGAGAGAGGGGGGACATTCAGGAGGGAAGGAGCTTGGAACCACCGTTTGATGGCACTGGGGCTGATCCCGGTGCTGAGGGTTCGGGCGGATGGTCTTGAATACGCCTAATGACTCGTGAATGGGCGCGTTAAGTGGACAAGACTAATGTCACCATAACATTAAACATAAGAAAATGCATTAACTCTTGGAAGCACGTGTATGATGACCATCGCTAGCTCAGGTCGGGTCACGGACTTCTAGAACCTTGGAGAGCTGGCACCCTGTGTTGGTCCGAGACGAGGGGGAGCCAAAGAGCCCAGAGAGGACGGGTCGGCGGAACCGCCGTTTGATGGCGGGTGGGGTTGGGCGGAAGGGTTGACCTTTGGTGCTGAGGGTTCGAGCGAACGTCCACCAAGTGGGGTGGATTGTTGAAACTTGTCTCAAAGGGCAGGAAGTCGGGTTTGAAGATGGATCGTAAGAATAAGTGAGGAAAGTGCCGTGACGGGGCTGACATAGAATCTCTCTCTCTCTCTCTCTCTCTCTCTCTCTCTCTCTCTTCTCTCTCTCTCTCTCTCTCTTCTCTCTCTCTCTCTCTCTCTCTCCGTCCGTTCGTCCATCCGTCAATCTGCCTGTCCGTCGATCGGTCGGTCTGTCTGTCTGTCTGTTTGTCTGTCTGTTCTCTCTCTCTCTCTCTCTCTCTCTCTCTCTCTCTCTCTCTCTCTCTCTCTCTCTCTCTCTCTCTCTCCCGTCCGTCCGTCCGTCGATCGCTCTCTTCTCTCTCTCTCTCTCTCTCTCTCTCTCTCTCTCTCTCTCTCTCTCTCTCTCTCTCTCTTTTCTCTCTTGAATAGAAGTTAAGCTGAAAAGAAACCCTTCCCTTTTGGTTGGATTCTGCTACAGGAACCCATCTAAAAGAGTAAACTGGGTCGACAAATTTATTCCGATGATGGATGCAGTCTCACTAGAATCCAAGGAAATTATTTTACTCGGAGACTTTAACACAGACCTTCTGAAAGCGCAAAATCAATGGACGCAGCATTCAATCTGTTTAACCTGCATCAACTCATCGAATCTCCAACGAGAGTCACACCAAACTCAAAGACACTTATCGACCATATTTATGTTTCAGATAAAACTAACATAGCAGAAGCCTGTGTCCCTGTTCTAAACTGTAGTGATCATTACCCAGTGTGTGTCACATGGTCCAAAAAAGGAGTAAAAATTAAATAGTGACAGGTATTCCTCCTATCGTTTGTTTAAATCATTACTACAGCCTGAAAAGTATCTTGCAGATATCACAATCCCAAAGTTCCGAAAAGTTCTTGTAAGGTTTCGATTAGGAATCAGTGATATAAAAGTCCACGACAGATACAAACATAACTCAAAAAGCTGCCCATTTTGTGACAAAACTGAAGATGAAATATACTTTTGCTGGAATGTCCATCATATCAAGATTTAAGAATTAAGTATATCATGAAATATGTAACAAATGTACACGGACCATTGTTGAAGTTTTTGCTGCAAAACGAGAAAAGGGACGTTATTCGCTCTGTTGCGATGTATATCTTCTATGCCCTTTAAAGAAAAGAGAACTGTTAGTGGGGAGTGAACATTAGGAGTACCATATGTTTTCATAAATTTATCTGTTTTTACCTTGTTTCGTGGTCGATTCGTCTTGTGTATACTTAGGGATTCATGATGAAAAATGTGTATATATGTGTGTGTATGTGTGTGTGTGTGCGCGCGCGTGCGTGCGCGTGCGTGCGTGGTGCATGCGTGCGTGCGTGCGTGCGTGCGTGCGCGCGTGTGGTGTGTGTGTGGGGTGTGTGTGTGTGTGTGTGTGTGTGTGTTACGCTTGTGTACGTGTGTGTGTGTGTGTGTGTGTGTGTGTGTGTGTGTGTGTGTGTGTGTGTGTGTGTGTGTGTGTGTGTGTGTGTGTGTGTGTGTGGTTTGCGCGCGCGCAATTGCAAGTGCGAGCGAAATTGTATGTGCGAGCTGTGCGAGTCTGGGTGGAGTGCTACATACGGGTGTGATTTTGTATGTATCTTTCGGTATACACAAGTTACGATTATACAGTTGGTGTGAGCAGTTTTGTAAATGAGGGTGATCAGTGAAATGCTGCAGCGTCAGTGTGTGTGATTTCATTTCATTTTTGTTTCTTGACCTCATTGCAGATAGGTCGGTGGCCTTTGCAATAAAAAATTCCGAGTCCGAGTTCTCTCTCCGTCCGTCCGTCCTCCGTAATCTGCCTGTCCGTCGATCGTCGGTCTGTCTGTTTCTCTCTCTCTCTCTGTCTTTCTCTCTCCCGTCCGTCCCTCCGTCAATCGGGCCCGTCCGTCGATCGGTCTGTCTGTCTGTCTCTCTCTCTCTCTCTGTCTTTCTCTCTCCCGTCCGTCCCCCCGTCAATCTGCCTGTCCGTCGATCGGTCGGTCTGTCTGTCTCTCTCTCTCTCTCTGTCTTTCTCTCTCCCGTCCGTCCCTCCGTCAGTCTGCCTGTCCGTCGATCGGTCGGTCTGTCTGTCTGTCTCTCTCTCTCTCTCTGTCTTTCTCTCTCCCGTCCGTCCGTCCGTCGATCGGTCTCTCTCTCTCTCTCCCCCCTCTCTCTCTCTCTCACTCACTCTCTCTCTTTCTGTCTGTAGCTATATGCTGTCATCCCTCTCTCTGTCTGCCCCCCCCCCCCTCCTCCCCCCCCCCTGCCTCCCCCGTCCGTAGATGTCTATCTGGCTGGATGAATCTTTCAGTCAGTCAGCTTCTCGTCCCACTCTCTCACTCTCTCTCTCTCTCTCTCTCTCTCTCTCTCTCTCTCTCTCTCTCTCTCTCTCTCTCTCTCTCTCTCTCTCTCTCCTCTCTCTCTCTATCTGTGGTGTGTGTGTGTGTGTGTGTGTGTGTGTGTGTGTGTGTGTGTGTGTGTGTGTGTGTGTGTGTGTGTGTGTGTGTGTGACCTTTTTTCTCTCTCTCTCTTTGAGCTTAACCTGACACTAAGCAGAATATTACCTTTTGTCTTATCGTCCCTGAATGACGTTAATTTGATGAAAATGTTCAGTGTGGTCGTGTGCGGCTCTGTGTATTCATTCATCGTGTGCTAGCTGAATAATAGCGTAAGCAGCACTGGGGAGGTGTTCTGTACCTTTTTTAAGGACTGTGGATATGTCACAGTGCTTGGTTGGTTGTTCAAATCTCCTGACCTCTCTTCAGAGTTGATTCTTCACTGACTACACTTAAACTCAGAGTGCTTACACTTATTAAATCTCCTGACTTCTCTTCTAAGTTTATTTCCCATTGACTACACTAAAACTCAGAGCGTTACCAAATTCTCCTGCACAAATTTCATTTTATAGGCAAATGTGCTGACAGTCGTCAGAATTCTCAACATCTGATTTTAAACGTCAGAAAATAGTCACTTTTCAGTTCCCCTGAACACATTTAAAATTTCACTTCGCTATAAATCATAACTTGTCAGTAATGTAGTCGCTATTTAATACTGTTGATTTCATTTGATATGACCTTTTCTATTAAGTGTTCTGAAAGAACAACATTGCCTTAGAATCGCAGGGAAAACAACCAGTAAAAAGGGAGTATATACCTGTCAGAAAGTAGTCACAATCTAAATCAACTGACCTCCTTCAAACCTTATTTCATATAAACCATATAAAACCCTCTCAGAATCGAATTCGAAACTCTTCAAACGAACAGAAATGGTTAAAATAAACGGTGAATGGACCTTAATATTTTTTGTAGAATGCAAAGCGTTTATATATGCTCGTTTACATATGCTCGTTTACACTGCTGAATAACTCATTCCACACCCCATTCGGGACGAGGGCAAAAGAGGAGAGAGCGGGAGGGTGGGGGGAGGGAGGGGGAAGCGGTTCCATTATGAAAAGCGAATTTCACCGTGAGTCACGGCACAGAGTGACACGAAAAGAAATTGGAAATGACTACAGTGGCAGTAATTACTAGCAGCACTATACTTATCGCAATTATCAACATTACTTGTCGCTTACAATGAGTACTAATTGCCGGTGGTGCTTCGCCACGACTCTCACTACTACTTCTATCACTGCTGCTGCTGCTGTCTCTATTTGCCCAGTACATCACGAAATTCATGACAAGACGATCTTACAAATTTTTGAGTACTTACATTTCAAACTCTCTCTCTCTCTCACACACACACACACACACACACACACACACACACACACACACACACACACACACACACACACACACACACACACACACACACACACACACACACACACACACACACACACACACTGCATGCCTAACAGTCAGGGAAGTCGCAGAGTAAATCAAAGAGTAATGGGTAAGGGTCAGAACGCTTCTTCGAAGAAACAATTTTAGGAAACTTGTGAAACTTGTGGTCATGTCTGCTTGGTGAACAGAGAAAGGGAGCTGGTTACAGATGGAGGGACCCCAGTATGAAAGGAAAACATTAGCCGTAGGAGTTAGACGTTAACCAGGAAGTCTGTACATGGGAATGTCAGAAAGAAGAACGTTGGCCGTATGGTTTTGGCCTAAAGAAGGGAGTCTGTAGATATGGATGTCAGAAAGAAGAACGTTGGCCGTATGGTTTTGGCCTAAAAGAAGGGAGTCTGTAGATATGGATGTCAGAAAGAAGAACGTTGGCCGTATGGTTTTGGCCTAAAAGAAGGGAGTCTGTAGATATGGATGTCAGAAAGAAGAACGTTGGCCGTATGGTTTTGGCCAAAAAGAAGGGAGTCTGTAGATATGGATGTCAGAAAGAAGAACGTTGGCCGTATGGTTTTGGCCTAAAAGAAGGGAGTCTGTAGATATGGATGTCAGCAGCAGAACGAAGATGAAGAGGTGTGGACGGACTGAGGGGCTCAGAGTGACAGGCTGGAGCCTGGTCTTCAAGCGACCAAAACGTCAGAAGAGAGAGATTGGAAAATATCCTTTGGTCAATGTGCGACCGGCAAAGGGGAACAACAGAGACAGGTGCAAACCAAGCACGGTAAGGAGATCCGAAACATGTCGTTCAGCACTGTTCTGGATTTTACTGAGGCTAGATCCCCAGGACTAGAACAAAAAATCCATTATCTGGTGTACATTTGACAAAGGAGCGCATATATGTAGAGAATGCTTCTTCATCAAGATTGGGACGGAAGGAACCGATTCTTCTGCGCTCGACGTGGAAGGTGCGACAAATGCAAAGTGAAGAGAGTTGTTGAAACCAGAGTTTGGTCAATCAACACGCCTAGATTCTCACCCATTGAGAATATCTAATTTTTAACTTGTATGGTTTTCATGCTAAACAAAGAACAGATCTATGAAAGAAAGACAGAAAAGACAGAAAGAAAAGAAAAAAAAGGAAGAAAGAAAGAAAGAAAGAAAAAGAAAAGGAAAGTAAGAGAGGGAAAAAAGGTGGGTGGAGACTGTTCTAAAACCGACACTGGAGACATGAAGAGAAAGGGTTGAGGAAACTGTTCTAAAACCAACACTGGAGACAGGAAGAGAAAGGGTTAAGGAGACTGTTCTAAAACCGACACTGGAGACATGAAGAGAAAGGGTTAAGGAGACTGTTCTAAAACCGACAGTGGAGACAGGAAGAGAAAGGTATGCGAAGCGGATTGGAAAAAACACACAAAAAAAACAACCCTAAACCGCTGCTGAAACCACCCCCGACCCCACCAAAAAAAAACAAACAAAGGGCGGGAGAGAGAGCAATCGTCAGGCCAATGTTGAAATTCATGGTTACTTATGGCAAGATCCAACGGCTGACGTACTAAGCAAGGCTTAGTTTTGTATGTCCTGAGATGCCAATCATTCAGTTTGCATAACATGGCTTCTCAATGCGGTTCTCTACCAAGGAGTACACAACTGATGGATCAACTTGGAAGTGGGCATTGCAATGGGCTGTGCAATTTCCCCGATACTGTTCGTGCTGGCAATGGAACTCATCTTGAAAGCAGCAACAAACAACGCGAGACAAACAGACCTTGGCGATGGATACAAGATGCCTCCTCTCAAGGCCTTCATGGATGACACTACAGTGATTTCATCCAGAGAAGACGAGAACGTCATGTGCTGGAGAGGCTGGACGACATAGTTGCCTCATCCAGAATGAAGTTCAAGCCAAAGAAATCACGGAGTCTCTCACTGAGGAAAGGAAAAGTGGCCGAATCTGTGGTCTTCAGTGTTGCCAACCAGGCCATTCCAACAGTCACAGAAGACCAGTCAAGAGCCTTGGAAGATGGTATGATGATACGCTGAAAGACACACAAAGAGCAAAAGAAACCAAGCAGATGGCGGAAGAAGGCTTGGAGACCATTGACCAGTGTGGGCTCCCTGGCAAATACAAGGTCTGGTGTCTGCAGTTCATGCTGATACCAAAGCTCCTATGGCCTCTGATGATATACGACATCTGCACCAGCACAGTGGAGGCAATGGAAGCCAAAATCAACAAGTTCACAAGGAAATGGCTTGGTGTCCCACCCTGTCTGACTGACATCGCGCTGTACTGTCGCCAAGCAAAGCTCAAACTACCACTGAAATCCATCCTGGAGAAATACAAAGCAGGGAAGATCAGACTTCAAAGCATGCTGGAGGACTCAGGAGACAAGGTGGTAGAAGCAATCAAGCCCCAGCTGAAGACAGGCAGAAAATGGAAAGTTCAAGAGGCGATGGATTCTGCAAAAGAAAGTCTCAAGATCAGAGAAATAACAGGACACACACAGACCAACAGACAAGGACTGGGGGTGACCAAAACTGAATGGTGGTCAAAGGCCAAAGGAAAAGCCAAAAGAGACATGATGATTCAGGAGATAGAAAAGAAGAAGACCAAAAAAGACTCCAAAAAGCAGTCCAGCAGAGCCAGCAAGGGAGGAGAACAGTAAAATGCTCATTCTAGCTCAGCCGCCCTCAACCAGTTTCGGGCGGCTGACCCTAGAATCAGCATTTTACTGTTCTCTGACAAGTAAGACTTCAATAACCAAAAAATAACGATTATCTACAAACATACATACTGTGTAGGATTATCCGTTTTCAATACTAATTTACTAAACTTTTCAGATTTTAGTTTTTGCTTAATCCTGTGTTTTTCCTGATCATTTTCAATAACATCATTTTCACGCATACATTCATCAAATGCGTCTCTGTAAACGGCAGCAAACATAGATGGAAAATCCTACTTAAATCTGGAAATCATGTATGGCTTGACCGAGACACTGTGCGCGCAGACCTAATTACAGGGTTCGTGGATTGTGGCAGGGCTTTATCAAGCGGTGTCAGGCGGCAACAGGTACAGCGGTCCATGTGGCTCCTGTAATACCTGTAATTAGCTGACTGTAACCACCATAAGGCGGCTCGGGGCGCACACCTGACCAGGTTAACTTGCAACATTATGGTGCAATCAGAAAAGAACATTCTCGAACGCGAAGCTGCTACACGGCCAGTTGTGAGCCCCCACAGTTTAGTCATGGCTTCCAATGGAGACGGACGTGCTTCGTTCACAGAGGAACAACTTCTTGTTATGGATGGTCATATGCAATACCACAGGCTTATGGTGGAGTATATAAACAAAAGAAAATCAGGTGGGCGCTGTTTTTACCTTGTAAGCCAAAGAGCAGTATTGCTTTTTTGGAAGGTGGGAGAAAGAAAAACAAGAACCAACCATTCAAGAACTACACAACTACCTTGTAAGCTTGTTGGTTCAAGAAAGAGATTTAGAAAGAGATTTGGGCAATATTACTGAAAGAGATGTTGATGGCTTTGATAAGCTTTTGACTGTTGGCGAAATGATTCCATTTCTACAAAATGGTGCTCTTTTACTAAAACTTGGCGAAAGAAAAACCATCCATCATGCTCTGATTATGGGTCACTGCCTTGAAAAGGCGCAAACAATGTTTCAAAAATCAAAAACAACTGAGACATGGCGTTCATTTTTACGAACAAACATGAATATTGATGACTCATATGCAAGAAAACTGATGCAGCTTTCAAAACATTTTTATCATTGTCCAAAATTTCACAACCTTGACATCGGCATCAATGATTTGTTTGCCAAACGAAGTCTGATCGCAAAGTATTCGCAGAAAAATGATGATTTTCGAAACTTCTGGCAAAATTAGATCGAGTTCTCTTTAGTACACCTAACAGAACGGGGTGGGGTAGTGGGTGGCGCCACTATTCCTACAAAAAGCTCCAAATGTTCAGCGACAGGTGTACTAACTGGCGATTAAGAGCCGCCAAAAAAGCTCTACAAAAGCAGTATTTTACTTTTGAAAAAAAAAAAAACCACTAACTCTGCCAATGCCGGTCCCAAGTCCGGATGAAAAAAGAGGAGGGGTGTGGTATAAACTTTTTTGTGTGAGAAGGAAAGTATAATGAAACTCTTTGTTGTGGGAGGCAACCTGCGGTAAAATTAGCCTTGCTGACTGCTACTATAAATAGGCGTTCATGCCGTGAACGCCTTATTTTAGTAGCAAGAGGGCTGCAGTAAAATCCGCCTTGCTATAAATAGGCGTTCATGCCGTGAACGCCTTATTTTAGTAGCAAGAGGGCTGAAGTAAAATCCGCCTTGCTATAAATAGGCGTTCATGCGTGAACGCCTTATTTTAGTAGCAAGAGGGCTGCGGTAAAATCAGCCTTGCTATAAATAGGCGTTCATGCTGTGAACGCCTTTTTTTTAGCAGCAAGAGGGCTGCGGTACTGCCTGTACTTGCTATGTGCGGACACTAAGGAGGTAACTCCTGCACACCCCCACCCTACGCATGCGCGTCCCCACCCCCACCCCAGCATGCACACCCCCCACCCCACCCACCCGCCCACCCCCACCCCACGCATGCACCCTCACCATCCATACTGCGAAGTCAGGTCTTCCCAGTGGGGTCGCTTGGCTTAATGCCAAAGTTGCTCCTTCAAGAGCGGTTTTGGGGTGCGGCCGATTCCACTGAGCGTGTGTGTGCGTGCGATCGTGCTTGTATATATGTTGTTATCGTTGTTGTTGTCGCTGCTGTCATTGTTGTTGTTTTGTTGTTTTACTGATAATAACTATATCATATTCTGAACATCCGTTTCTTATAAATAATCAAAGGTGCGCGCACACAAACACGCATGCACACCCCCCACCCCACCCTGCCCGCCCCCACCCCACGCATGCGCACACTCAAGTCACTTCTAAGTTCTTAACTCAAGTCACCGCAAGTCACTTCTAAGTTCTTACTCAAGTCGTCCTCAAGTCATCCTCAAGTTCTTACTCAAGTCACTTCTAAGTTCTTACTCAAGTCATCCTCAAGTCACCCCAAGTCACTTCTAAGTTCTTACTCTAGTCACCTCAGGAACTTGATCAAGACACCTCAAGTTCTTAACTTAAATCGCCTCAAGATCGTAATTAAGTCATCCTCTATGGAAATGTCTTTTATAGACTCCATGTCTTTATTTATTGACTCCATCATTTTAAACAAATAATAATCCGTCATGATCTATTTTTATCAAAGAAACAAATTCATTTATAATAAATCAAAAACCAATCCAGTATGTTAGGATTGCAGTATTGATATTTATTAAGTTCTTGAATATTAATGCATCACAAATGGATCAAAATGAACTTTTGTTGTTGGCGGTTCTGGCATGTTTTTGTGTTCGACTTCTGTATTTAGTGGTTGAGATTTTTTTGACTGCTTTGGTTTTTGCTGTCTTTGTTTATATATTTTTATAACCATAATAACCACCCCAGCAACAATGCTGCCAAAAATGACACCTTTAAGAAATTCCATGAAGACTTTGGCGGTGTAGGCGACCCTGTTGTTGTTGTAGGTCTTGAATCAACTTGTTCTGGTGTTTTTATAGCTGGCATTGAAACAACTGGCTGCGGCTCTAGCACTTTTTCATTATGAGTTATATTCTGTGCTTGTAATTTTAATTTTGTTTGTTTGTTCCACTCTGCTAATTTTTTTCCTGCTGCAACACGCCCAGGATGAGGAGGCTTTTTACTTGTCACTTTCTCCACCTGATTCAATGTTTTCTGATTCAATGTTTCCTGATTCTGCTGATTTTCTGGCTCGGTCATTTTGAAGGGAAACAAAATCTATATGATTAAAAGTAATTAATCCCATGATTAATGGCGACAGTAATGTTCCAAATCTGTAATACAGATCACAGCCTAGAGACTCTAATTACTTTGTTAAAACTGGATCCTGCGTTAATCATACATAAAATCTTGTTCAGAATCAATGGGAACAAATCGGCCTACTAAGTTTAGTGAACAAACTAAGAACCGTTTGCCCGACACTTTTTACCATTCTCGACCCTAGTTGCGCTTCATACCTGTTATGATACTTTACAATGTCTTGTGGCGACATCTGTTTGAATCTGTTCTATGCTGAATTCGTTTCCAAGGTACTGTTTTGTTTTTCCACACGCCGCCAAAGAATACAACCTTTCCTTTTTGGGCATAATAGCTTGGTCATCAACTTGTCATTTGTAATCACAAGTTCAGGAAGGTTTAGTAGATCATCGCTGTTCATGTTTTTTATTAATTATAATTATTTTATTTTTTAAAAATGAGCACCGAAAAAACTGTTACCAACCTTGTATACCATTCTGCTGTTATTGGAGGTCTAAGTGTAGGATACACGATGCTTGGTAAAAACTTGTTAAAAATAAAACCAGCAGATCTTGGCAAACTAGACTTTGAAGACTCGGCAAAACTGATTGCTATTATTACAGCTTCATTTGCTACGAAAGATTTCTAGTTAAGCAAGGAATAATTCCAGACAGTATCAATATGTAAAAAAAAAACATTTATAAAAAATGGCTTCACTCGTAATGATGATAGGTGGTGCAGTGGTGAATGCGCTTGCTTTTAGCGGAAGTAATTACGCATTTAGTAAACTATGGGATGACAGCGAGAGAAAAAGACATAACAAAGCTATGGAGCAACTAGCTGCAGCACAAGATTACTATGAAAAGCAGAGTGTCATGAGTCGGCCGAATGTTCTCGAGCATTTAGGCAAATTAAGGGTAGTTGCTGTTGTTGAGAGCACGTTCCTTGGGTCTTCAAGTGTGCGAATTCAGGCATCACCAGGGGGGGATACCCCGAGTCGTATACTGAAGGAGGGAGAGTGCTGGGAAGTGTTTCGCATGTCCGAGGGATAGTAACAAGAACATGCTGACCTGCCGGTCCTGGGTAGAGAAGAGTGTCCACTTTGAGCACTGGCTATTCACTGGGCTCTCCCGTGGGCCTGAAGGGAAGGCGATCGTGTCAGGTGACCGTCACGGGTAGGTGACCGTCAGCCTGCAGGCAGAGTACAGCGACCATTCAGTCGTCCCTGTTCTGAGGAATGAATGGAAGGCTTCGGCCTATTGAGTGATTCGCACCTTGTTATCTATAGAGGTAGTAAATACTTGAAGCCTCAGTCCTGGCTGTAGAGAAGTCCAGGCTGTTTGTACAATGGGTAGCTTCGGGGAATCGAACATGAGTTTGAATAGGAGGTTATGCATTAACCACTGGGTGCCCAAGTCTTTGTTGGCGCTAGCAGCTGTGGTGTGTGTGTGTATGTGTAGGTGACTAGCGATTCCATTGGCGGAATAAAAATAACTTGGGGATTTATTGGTACAAATCGTGTGATGTGTGTGTGCCGGTGATTCCATTGGTTGAGCCAGTTAAACTCGGGTTCTCTCTTTCTTTGAGAACGAATATAAGGTGCTTGGAAAACCAGGAAGTGGGGGACTCACTTAAGGGAAAGTGAACTCGCCCGTCTTGCTGAGGGCTCAAGAAATACAGCGTGAAGCAGAGGTTAGCTGTCGCCTTGTTGTCTCCTGGGTGGGGACGTAAGACAGTGGAGGTTGCTGTAGCCTCGGAGCCGACGACGAGAAGAATTGTCTCCCGTGTGGGGACGGTCGACAGCAAGACGTGTCAACCTGTGGAGCCTAGACAGGGAGCTGCCAGACAACGGTGGGGTGTTTGCAGCCAGAGAAGACCTGTGGGAGAGGCCGACAGGAGCCCTTTCCGTGGAGAGGGCGAAGTACGGTGGAGTCCGGGAGACTCAGTGTGAGAGTGCGACTCAAGCTACGTTGCCAGTGTCCCCCAACTGGGATTTGGCCAATCGGGAGGACACAACAGTGTGGTAGCTTCAGCTCGTGGTCGTACAGTGGATGAGAGAAACTGACGATCAACCAAGGAATGCTGGCAAGTTATGGACGTTTATTGGCTCTTAAGGTTATAAGTGTGCAAACAGAATAGTGGAATATTGTCTTTCCTGGCTAAGTAAGAATAACTGAAGAACAGGGGATGCGATTTATGAAATTGTCTGTATGCTGTTTACATTGTTGTATGATACAGATAGTTGTGTTGTGTAGTGACGGGTGGGGGCTCGGAGTCAAGTTGAATAAAAGTTGATTATTTTCTATGAAATGTTATTGGTTTCCCGTCACCTTTGTGCGGGCCCGATGTGAGTGACAGAGTGCGTGTGCCTATGCGAGAGCGCATTTTGGTTGTGGAAGCGTAAATACTTCTGTCTATAACCCCCTGCATCCCTGAATATGAAAATCATATTTTAATAACGAGGGGGAACGTCGGAGACCCGTCACAAATTGGGGGCTGTCGTCCGGGATGAACATAAATGAGCCATAAGTGATTTTGATTCTGGGTTTTGTTCAATTGCAGAGGGATTTGAAATCTGTCATAATTGTGGAAACCTAGATTGTTGTTTCTTTTTCGGGAAAGACGTTAGTCATGTGTTGATTGTTTTGATCTTTTTTTTTCATGACTGGGCCTTGTATTTGAACTTGCTTGATTTGGTTGCTGTTGAGGCTGATTGTGTGTAGCACAACTATTTGATCGCTTATTTACAAGTGATCGTGTGGATATCTCGCTTGTTACTGTGGTTGTATTAACTAGCTGATCGAGGGTTAGATAGCTTCAGAATGTCGACTGAAGAGGGTGCTGAGACAATGGGTCCGCTGAAAAAGATGGACCTCATAGAAGAAGGAAAAGCTTTAGGACTAAAGGGTCCGGAACTGAAGGCATATGTAGATGAGAAACTGGCCCCGTGTAATCGAGGCCCAGAAAATACAAAGGGAAAAGCAAGAGAGAGAAAGAGAACGGGAAAAAGAGGAGAGAGAGAGAGAAAGAGAACGGGGAAAAGAGGAGAGAGAAAGAGAACGGGAAAAAGAGGAGCGAGAAAGGGAACGGGAAAAAGAGGAGAGAGAAAGGGAACGGGAAAAAGAGGAGAGAGAAAGAGAACAGGAAAAAGAGGAGAGAGAAAGAGAACGGGAAAAAGAGGAGAGAGAACGGGAAAGGAGAGGAGAGAGAAAGAGAACGGGAAAGAGAGGAGAGAGAAAGAGAACGGGAAAGAGAAGAGAGAGAAAGAGAGAAGATAAGGCAGTTTGAGTTAGAAAAATTAAAATTGGAGAAAGAACGGGACGGGGACGCAAAACCTCAAGTGAACTTTGCACCACATGTCAGTCCCTTGATCAATATGCCAAGGTTCGATGATAATCCGGACCATTTAGAGGATTTCATTTCGCAATTTGAAAGGATTGCCAAAGATCAGGGCTTACCCGAAGAACGGTGGGCCACAAATTTGTCTGCGCTGCTGACACCCAAAGCTAGGGATGCTTTTTTCTGCTTACCACCGGAAAAACAGACAGATTATGAGTCGGTGCGCGATGCTTTGTTTCAGAGGTACCAGGTAACCGCCGATAGATATAGGAAATTGTTCAGAGAAAACCGTTCGTAAATCAGGTGAGACACACGTACAGTTCCTTTATCGGCTTAGGGCTCTCTTTGATAAATGGATAAGGTTAGGGAACATCGAACAAACTTTTGAATCTTTGAGGGAGGAGATCGTTATAGGAGCAAATTCTCTCCACTTGTCGGAAGGATCTCACAGTATTCTTGGCAGAAAGAGAATTAGGAAGTTTAGAGGAGTTAGTGAAAGTTGCAGACAGGTATGAATCTGCCCATGATCAGCGTAATGGGATGAAGGGATCGAACCAGTCGACCCGTAATGCCCAGACCACACAGTCAGGGAGTGATTCGCCGACTCCCTACAAACAGGAGGCGAGACCGCAGTTAGAAGCGGATTTTAAGTCCCGTGGCAACGGTGGGATTGAAGAGAATGGTAGAGTGAAACGCACATGTTTTAAATGTGGGCGAGAGGGTCATATCGCCAAGGAATGTAGCGGAGTGCGAATACACTCAGTTGTTGCCGTTGATACAATTCAACAGCAAGGCAGAGTACCGCCACCAACTACTAGGGCAGTAGTAAACGGGAAGCCGGTGACCTGCTTATTAGATACAGGACTGACTCTAGCGGCAATGGTAGAGCCCGGTTTTGTGAGAGAGACAGACTATACCGGGGAAACCACCTGCGTGCGATATGCAGATGGAAGAATTAATCGGCTACCTTTGGCCCGTGTCAGAGTAGAGTCAGAGTTTGTCAGGAGTACTCTCACTGCAGCAGTGCAAAACAATCTTCCCTATCCAGCTTTGTTAGGGGGTAGGTATATCACCCGAAGCCTAACCAGGCTGCCAGTCAAGTGGGGAAAGCAAGGGCAGTGCAGGGTAGGAAGGTAAACAGAAAGCAGGTGGAGTGCACAGGCCCCGCTAGCAGTAGAGCTAGTGTAGGCCACGAAGGTGGCCGTGGTGGTGGCGCAGTGGTCCATGAAATAGGTCGTAGTAGCAGTGCCGTAGGCCATGGTGGCCGTAGTGGGGGTTCAAAAAGTTGTTGGCGTTGCCGTGGTAGTCAGAAATGTAGGAGCCATGGTGGCGGACCCCAGGGTCGGGGCCAACATGGACCACAGAGTAACTGGAACCAGCAGCTGGGTTGGGACCAGGGAGGCTGTAATAACGCATGGCAAGAAGGTCAAGGAGACCAGCTATCGTTAGGAAATGCCAAGAATAGTCAGCTCACAGGAGCAGACGAACAAGTGTCGGAAAAAGGAGACGAAAATAAGGCTCATCAAGTAGTGGGCATAGGCCATGAGTGGGATTCGAACCAAGGAATTTCCACAGAGAGAAGGAAAATCAGTTCGGATAAGATGAGTGAGGGATCATCTCATAACATTTTGAAAAGGGGAGATGATCGTCGTCGCAGTGCATGGGTGCGACAGGCTAGAAGAGGATCGCGCAGATTTTCACGCGCTCCTTTATTAAGGACTAAACTGTGTGAAAGGTGCTCTGACTCTCTTGTAAAGCCTGGATTGCGCAAACTATCTGCCCAAGGTACTATTGGCGAGCCACAAACGGCGGTCAAGATTGAGAGGGGCAGGAGTAGGTCAAGGGTTGGAGCAATGCCTCCTGGGTGTTGCTCTCGTAGTGTGAACAACAGAAGCAGGACAATGGTAGGAGCAATGCCTACGGGCTGCTGTGATTGTGGTGGTGGTGTGAGCAGTCATCTGTTACGGACAGCTACTGTGTAAATAATATGGCTGGCCAGTTGTGTTATTGATTTTCATTGCCCAGTATAGGGCGGGGTTGAGCCTATGTTCATGTGTTATTTTTCAGTTTTTGATTTATGTTGCTTTTGTTCACTGCCCATTATGGAGCGGGGATCAGTACATGCTCACGTGTTATGATTTATGATTTTTCGGGTTGATATGTTTCCTCCTGTTTTGTCGCAGCTCGGTAAAGTGTTGAAAATGTTATGTTGTGAAATCAGGATAAATGCTTGATTTGCATATTGTGTGCGAGACCGTGTGAGCAGTTTGTGGCCACACGCCTGAATGTGATTTTGATGTTATGTAGGTTGGGGCACACGCCTGAATTTGAATGTTGTCTTTGTGGATTGTGGCTACACGCCTGAATTTGATTTTGATGTTAAGTAGGCTGGGCCACACACCTGAATTTGAATCTTGATTAGCAGAATAGGCCATACACCTGAATTTAAATCTTGTGTTGATCATGGTTGTACTGTATTAGAAGTGAAGGGAATGATTAATTAACATGTATGGACATGCTGATAGCTAACGCTAAGGACAGAGTTCTTGATTATATGCGAGCCAGGTTAGAGTTAAATGTTGTGCACAGTCGTTATGACTGACCAAAGAGTGATGTTTGGATTACCTGATTGATCTATTGGTTTTAATTGGGTACATTATCCATGTTAGAGATGTTGATGGAATGATGTTTTAAAGCATAGAGGTAGTACTGTTATACTGATCCATGCCACTGAGTTGTTTTATCCAATTTGAGAACATTCGTCCTTGAGGAAATGTTGATTGGAACAACATTCTTAGGTACGGGGGTGTCATGAGTCGGCCGAATGTTCTCGAGCATTTAGGCAAATTAAGGGTAGTTGCTGTTGTTGAGAGCACGTTCCTTGGGTCTTCAAGTGTGCGAATTCAGGCATCACCAGGGGGGGATACCCCGAGTCGTATACTGAAGGAGGGAGAGTGCTGGGAAGTGTTTCGCATGTCCGAGGGATAGTAACAAGAACATGCTGACCTGCCGGTCCTGGGTAGAGAAGAGTGTCCACTTTGAGCACTGGCTTTTCACTGGGCTCTCCGTGGGCCTGAAGGGAAGGCGATCGTGTCAGGTGACCGTCACGGGTAGGTGACCGTCAGCCTGCAGGCAGAGTACAGCGACCATTCAGTCGTCCCTGTTCTGAGGAATGAATGGAAGGCTTCGGCCTATTGAGTGATTCGCACCTTGTTATCTATAGAGGTAGTAAATACTTGAAGCCTCAGTCCTGGCTGTAGAGAAGTCCAGGCTGTTTGTACAATGGGTAGCTTCGGGGAATCGAACATGAGTTTGAATAGGAGGTTATGCATTAACCACTGGGTGCCCAAGTCTTTGTTGGCGCTAGCAGCTGTGGTGTGTGTGTGTATGTGTAGGTGACTAGCGATTCCATTGGCGGAATAAAAATAACTTGGGGATTTATTGGTACAAATCGTGTGATGTGTGTGTGCCGGTGATTCCATTGGTTGAGCCAGTTAAACTCGGGTTCTCTCTTTCTTTGAGAACGAATATAAGGTGCTTGGAAAACCAGGAAGTGGGGGACTCACTTAAGGGAAAGTGAACTCGCCCGTCTTGCTGAGGGCTCAAGAAAATACAGCGTGAAGCAGAGGTTAGCTGTCGCCTTGTTGTCTCCTGGGTGGGGACGTAAGACAGTGGAGGTTGCTGTAGCCTCGGAGCCGACGACGAGAAGAATTGTCTCCGTGTGGGGACGGTCGACAGCAAGACGTGTCAACCTGTGGAGCCTAGACAGGGAGCTGCCAGACAACGGTGGGGTGTTTGCAGCCAGAGAAGACCTGTGGAGAGGCCGACAGGAGCCCTTTCCGTGGAGAGGGCGAAGTACGGTGGAGTCCGGGAGACTCAGTGTGAGAGTGCGACTCAAGCTACGTTGCCAGTGTCCCCCAACTGGGATTTGGCCAATCGGGAGGACACAACAGTGTGGTAGCTTCAGCTCGTGGTCGTACAGTGGATGAGAGAAACTGACGATCAACCAAGGAATGCTGGCAAGTTATGGACGTTTATTGGCTCTTAAGGTTATAAGTGTGCAAACAGAATAGTGGAATATTGTCTTTCCTGGCTAAGTAAGAATAACTGAAGAACAGGGGATGCGATTTATGAAATTGTCTGTATGCTGTTTACATTGTTGTATGATACAGATAGTTGTGTTGTGTAGTGACGGGTGGGGGCTCGGAGTCAAGTTGAATAAAAGTTGATTATTTTCTATGAAATGTTATTGGTTTCCCGTCACCTTTGTGCGGGCCCGATGTGAGTGACAGAGTGCGTGTGCCTATGCGAGAGCGCATTTTGGTTGTGGAAGCGTAAATACTTCTGTCTATAACCCCCTGCATCCCTGAATATGAAAATCATATTTTAATAACGAGGGGGAACGTCGGAGACCGTCACACAGAGAATTGAGCAGTTAGATTTTATTAACGACAAACTGAAAAAACAGGGACATGCAGCTTACACATTTAAAGATGTTGATCAAGCAATAAAGAAGAGAATGTAATATCTATGTTCAAGACCACCCATGTTATTTTGCACGAAAACCCCCCTTTTCACATTACAAATCACGTCCATCACATATCAATTTTGGCCAAAATCAACACCTGTTTCTAAACAAAATTAACACCCCAAAACTGCCAAATATTGACGTAATTGTCAATTTAAAACGGGGGCTTGCGTGCAAAATAACATGGGCGATCTTGAACCAACATATTACATTCTCTCCAGGAACGTCTCAGACTGACCCCCAATCAATATTGTTGCCGCAGCCTGTTGGCGTGTCAGTCATCAGCACTGCAAAATCGATGACTGACACGCCAACAGGCTGTCGCATTGCAACACACAGGTATTAATCATCAGATGGGTCGAGCTGTCGTGCGTGCTCGTTCAATCAATGGACAGGGAGGTATGACATCGCTTTTCATCGGGACAGTTCTAGAATATTCGATGTATGACGCATAACACAGTTCTGTATTGACTGCCTTGCCATTCCTCTTGGTGGCGTCGTGCTGTGCGGGTGTGTGGTGCTTTTTCTGTGAGAGAGAAGTGTTTGCCTGTAAAGATTTTGTTTAAACGAAATATTATCTATGTCGCAAGATAGTATTTCTTCAGAATTAGAGAGAGAACTTTTAGAAAATCAAATTGCGCATCAAGAACTTTTAAATTATTCACAACAGCCAACAACTTTAATTCTACCTTCTCCAACTATGGAAGATCAGATGTCTGTGTGGAACGATGAACAATCTTTAACTATTGAAGAGAATCTCAATTACCACTACGATTTTGTTCAAGTGTTAACTCAAATGAAAGCTAAAGGACCGTCTCAGAACAGAAAACTACCTAAATTTCCCACTCTTCCAAAAAGAAAACTGACCTCGTTGTATGGGGAGCCTGAAGCGAAGAAACGAAAGACGAGGTCATCAGAAGAACTTCACCAGTACTTACAATCAAAAGAGGCTGATGTGAGTAAGAAAGTGAGAAAAGAAGTCTTTGTTTTTGCTCCAGAAGAAATAATGACTTCAGACATTGCTGTTAGAAAGCTGGAGGAAGGATATAGGCAAATTCAAAGGCAGGAGGCGACTAGCATGTGTTTTAATCTACAATATGGCAGTCTTTTACATGTCACTTTTGGCATCTTTGAAGAAGAGAAGAAAAGTGGAAAGCACAAGGAAAAATGGGATGAGTGGCTGAGAGAACATATTGGAATCTCTCCTTCATACTCTCGCAAACTGAGGGAGATAGCCTCTTTGTTGAAACCATATTTTCAAAGGTTTTCTACCGTGGACTATCTTTCTTTGAAATCTACTCAATGAGAAAAGAATTAAAGGCAATGTTTTTGAGTAGTGAGGAGATAAGAAACTATTGGGCTGCCCCCAAACAACAACCAATGTGTCTTGATCCACAATCCTCCCAAGACCAACTAAGCGCGTCTACAAGCTAAATAGACGCCAGCGCTCCAACCATGGTCGGTCAAAGGTCATGATAGCAACCTCCCAGCTCGCGCGCTGTCTGAATCATCGATCGGTTGGCCGGTTGGGTTGATGCGGGGCTTTTCTCTGTGCGTTTACCAACCAAGCGCGCCTACCAACGCTCCAGCTATGGTCGGTCAAAGGTCATGAGAGTGAGGGGAAAAAACCCCTGTCAGCGCTCCAGCCATGGTCGGTCAAAGGTTACCTGCTGGAACTTCGATTCTATGACTTTGTATATAATGAAAATAACTTTTTTTGCTGTTGTGGTTTTGCTGTTTTGCTGTTGTGGTTACCTGCTTCATCTTCATCCGCTTCGCCGTTTTGCTGCTTTAAGGCTGTCTATTCAGACGGCCGCCGATATAACTTTGAAAGAGATCCTGTGATTATTGATTCAGGACTCTAATAAGTGCTTTTGGCAGCTGTCTCGAATTTACATCGTTCAAGTGTGAACAACAAAAAGCCCCTTCCACATTCCTCAGCAAGCACCTCCTTGTTTATTGTGTATGTGTTTGTTTGTTTGTTGTTTGTTTGTTTGTATGTGTGAGAGAGAGCATTTTGTCCTACAAAGCAATGCAGTAATCCAGGTCAAAACGGCCTGCTATTGATTAACATAGTTAATTAAACCACACATGCCCCACCCCCGCCCACTCACGCACACACACATATATATATATATATATATATATATATATATATATATATATATATATATATATATATATATAACTTCTTCAGATTCTTACAAAAAAACAAGAGAAATAACATGAGTAAGCTTGAACGAACATATTTACATTCTCTCCCTATAATGGCTTACAGCACTCTCTTCTACTTCTAACACTATTAACAAATCAGAACAAACAACTGGATTTCCGTTTTGATTAGTTATTTTTATATTTAATGAATATATATTTATGCTCATTAATTCTTTAAATTGACAGTCTCCGCCATACTTATATAACTGATAATCGCAAAACCCCGCTGTAATTGCTGGCAGTACTCATAGAACTCTAGAGGGCTGCCCCATAAATAAATTGCGGTCTGTTTTTAACTCCTCTAAATAGACATACAACGTCGGGTTCACGAGAAAATCGGCTGGTCTACTGCCTAAATACTTATAAATGCCCCATTCTACAAGGCTGTGTGTTTTAATATGATACGTCTGACCGCTATCATAAAAGCCTAAAATTCGAGCAAGGCTTCTAGGAAAAACATACTCCCTTTCCTCTTCTGGAAAATTCATAGTAACTATAAGATTTGCCTCATTAATTGTTAACTTAATGCCAAAACTGCTAAATACTTCTCTTAAAGAACAAAAGTTGTAGTAACCGTCGGGTATTTTTAAATGTTTTAATAGATCACCTTGTTCATTCTTAACATCTACCCAGTTGTTCTTAGCCCTTTCAGATATGTTAATTCATTTTACTTTAAACCCAATTTCTTTAAGAGCAATCCTATAATTACCGCGCCTATTGTTAATTGGGTGCGTTAAGAACACACACTCGTTTTGCTTGGTTATATAGATGTACATCCTTTTTATAACTATTTAAAAAATGGAACCTTTTAAATATAACGAAAGTGCTATTAACGTCCGCGGGACTGGGTCCTTACTACTTTTCTAATACGCTCTTCTACTTCCAGCTCTATTAATAAATCAGAACAAACAACCGGCTTTCCGTCTTGATTAGTTATTTTTACATCCAATGAATTTATATCTACGCCAATTAATTCTTTAAATTGGTTGTCTCCGTCAAACGTATATAACTGATAATCGCAAACCCCCACCCCAGTTGGTAGCAAAACCTTTAGAACTGTAGATGGGTAGCCAGCAAACAAATTAGCACATGTTCTTAACTGTTGTAAATGGACATACAACATTGGGTTCACGAGAAAATCAGAAGGTTTATTGCCTTTAAATTGATAAACATCTTCTCTTGTTCTAAATCTATAATCTTTGCCACTACTGTGAAAGCCTAAGATTTTAGCAAGGCCTTTAGGGAATGTGTACTCTCTTCTTTCTTTTAGTGGAAAATTTACAGTAATTTTGAGGTTTGCCTCGTTAATTGTTAACATATACCATATTCGCTAAGTACTTCTTTTAAAGAACAAAAGTTGTAGTAACCATCTGGTATTTGTATATGACTTATTTGATTGCCTTGTTCGTCATTAACATTAATCCAGTTATTTTGAGCCCCTTCAAATATGTTAACCCACATAACTTTAAACCCAATTTCTCTAAGGGCAACCCTATACGTACCTCGCCTATTGTCAATTGGGTGCGTTAAGAACACACTTTTGTTTTGTTGGTTTATATAGATGCGCATCTTTTTTTATAACTATTTTAAAAACTAATTTAAAAAATGGAGCCTTTTAAATATAACGAAAGTGCCACTTACAATGTAGGAGCGTTTTATAATCCTAAATCGTTAGACTTCAGCAATCTAACCATTGCAGTAGATGAATATAATGGCTTCCAAGTTAGACTTGTAAACCCACTAACTAGATATTTAAATCCACCAATAAATAATGATAGAGTGCCATCAGCATGGTCATCCCGCCCTATGACGTTTTACCAGAATCAGTTAAATTTTGCCATTTACTGCGCAACCACAGGCTGTGGTGTTTCATATGCAAACCATTTAAACCATCCTAATCTTTTAGTAAGGTCAGTATATAACTTTCATGTTTATTACCAGTACAGGCGAATACTAACTGAACTACAAGTAGTCCTCCCTAACGACAATGCATTTAATCCATTTAAAAGTCCAATGGACAATAATGCATATGAAAGAATCTGCAACGAATTTAACATTAATCCTTCAACTGACTTTAGACAAAAGTTAGACCGCAATCATGGGTTAGGCACATTGTATTTGTGGGGTGCAAAAAGAGAATATAATTATGACTACTGGCCTGGCCACACCTCTTTCCAACCAAACGCACAAGTTCGATTGGGATCCATAGAACAAAAACACCCTAATGCTTGGGCAACATTTATTTTAGATGAAAGTAAAGGCCTAACAATGCCAGGAGTGCAAAGACTTAATGACTCCATACGGACATACGTTTGGTGTCTATTAGGAGCACAAGCACAGACCAAGTCTAGCATACTAAACCAGTCTACAGGCTTTGATGCTAGAAAACAATTTTTAGCCAATTTAAAAAGATGCTTTTAAAATGGCTGTTGATTTGCCTGAAAGAAAAAAAAAGGACAAGACTTCTTGCACCGCAGGTAAAAGGGTTGACTTTTTTTGAACCATGGATTATCATGCAACCCTCTGCCCTTTAGACTACAGACTGGCAGAACAAATTTAACAATAAATCCTATAGCGGAGACGCCAAAACTTAGGGCACAACAAAGTTTAAAAAACACAAGGGCCCGCTCCATATTTTAAAAAAAAGCCCTACCCTGAAGAAAGCGATCCAGTTAAAAGCCCCCACAGCCAGAAAGCACCCAGAAAGCACTCCACCTTTGATCTAACCCCCACACGACAGTCACACAGCGAAAAGACACCCCTCTTGTTTTTTTTAATTTTTACTGGATAGCCAACTTTATTTCACTAAATAAAAAACCAGCACTACCTTTTCCTAACGTCCACAAGGGCAGCCATAAACCACCACCTTGCCTATATAGACAAAACCCAACAAACCAACCTCCCAAAATTAGCCGGGCGAGCATCAAGCGTTTTGGGGCGCTAACTTTTTTCTAATCCAACTTTTACCAGGCTGAACTTGGAGGGCACTGGCCCTTTTGCGCACTGGGGGTTAAACCCCAAAAACGGGAAAGAGAAGCAAACCCTAAGGCTGTTAACACAACTTTTGTAATCCCTGTCCCGAACAAGTCCTTCTTTCGCTAGCGTATTTTTCTTTAAAATTTGTTTAAGTTTCTCTTATCGCATTTTTTGGATCCTGCACCTGTTATGGACAGAACTTCTAACCTCCACCCTTTTACATTAAATTTTGTATTTTTGTGTATTCAGCCTTTTCTTCTCGCCCTAAATTGTTATCACTCATCAAATTTTTTTTTCTTTTTCTATCCTCACCAGCTCACCAAGTTTTGCAAAATTGTTTGTTAGTTCACCCCTTATTGTCCGTAAACCCATTAAGCCCCGGGTTTTTCACGCATAGCAATGGAGAATCTTCAATTTTTTTTTAAACTGTTTTTCCTCACTTAAACTCTTTTAAATTTTCGCTTTTAGTTCATCTGCTGTTCGATTAATTCTTGAAGAGGTATTTTTGATTTAGATTGTGTTGGCAACCTTCCCCCAAATTTTTTAAAAAGGGCTAACAGCCTCAGGCCTTAAATCGCAATAAATTTTAATTGCCTTTTGGGTTAACAACAGGGAGATCTCTAAGAATTGTAGCCCTCTTAAAACGGGGCCGGGTCTGGTTTAAATAACCGCACACTCTTTCCTTTACTGGTTCTTACATACAAAGATTTTTTTTTATCTGTTGAAAAATCAAAACCCTGATGCTTCGGGCTGCCCCCCGCCTATAGTCCATAAATGTTTTCAATTTCTTCTAGAAATCGATTTGCTTAACCCTACTCCTTGACCTCGCGCTCCTTCAAGTCTTTTGCAAAAAGGCCATTTTTTTTCATTTTTCTTTTTCCAGTCAATCGGGTCAAACTTCATCCATTTTTTTTATTTATATTCTTTTTGTTTAAAAAAAAATGAATCAAACGGTTGGGGGCCTCATCCATACAGAAAAGAGAAGGAACCCCATGGTGAAAAAGGGTAAAAGGGGCAGACTGTAATTAGTGTAAAACTCCATAACAGTTCAGCCTGGACAACTTTAACAGAAAAATTTCCTGACTTGGCGCCGACGATTAAATCCAGCACTGCTAAACTATATTCAAAATAGATTTTAAAAATGGGAAATCCTAATGCACGTTGTTGCAAATTTTTGGCGGCTTTCGTTAACATATATAATCAACTGGAGGGAAAGAACTTTTTACAAAGAGAGGCAGACTTTTTGCCCTCTATTCTGATTTTGGGCACCTAAAAAAGAAAGAAAAGAAAAAGTTTTCAGAATAAAAAAACCCAAACGGCCTCGCACGGGTTTTAAAACGGGGGATCAAAGAATGATGTTAAAATAAGCGTAGCAAAGCATTTGGCAACAGATTCGCACCCCTAGATTTTGAACTGTTAAAAACGCATAAGCCATATTCCAAGGCGCACAAAAAGAAAAACTTCTTATGACTAACATTTAACCTAGATTTCGTCGTTCTGTTGAAACCTTTACAAATACGCATTTAGTGACTTTTTTTTGGGGTTTGATTTTTAACAAACCCCGGGACTGCAAAAACAATCAAACCCAATAAAAAAAAAAACATTTTATTTATTATGAAAACGTTTATCACGCCATTACAAAAAATAAAACAAGGGGGACACTCTCTGGAACATACACAAAAATCATCCTGAATCTTAAAAGGGAATTTTTTTCTTTTTTACTAAAGGGAACAACCCTTTTCAGAGAGAATCAAAGCTTTTATAACCAAAAAATTGAGAAGGTTGACTGTGAATAAATGGCAACGATCATTGTATTCGGGTCACGGTCTTTTTACCTCACCAACACTTCGGAAAAAAGAAAGTTTTTCGCGGAGGTAGGCAAGGGATCCGCAGTTGATCTGTAGTAAAAAACTTCCCTTTGATGTAAGACCGAAGACTACTTAATAAAAAAATATGGGCTGGGGGGATTTTAGATCCCCATTTACACAGATTTTTTTGAAGTAGAAAGGATAGGACAAAGGATACAAAAAAATATCGCAAGAAAGCAGAGGGAAACCCCCCAATACAAAGCATGTTTTATGGTTTGTGAGCACGTAAACTTGAAAAAACAGCTAAAAGACGTCTCTTAAAAACGAAAAAAATTTTCTAAAAAAACCCCAATGGATGTTGAATTTTCTCCCAAAAGATCCGCACTTTCTCTTATCTGGGGGATTACGGGGGGTGGGAAAAACGTCTTCGTATTTGACTTGTTAAAAACAATTACAGGTTTCATTACGAACACATGTTAATTCTGCAAAACCCATTAAGCACAACAATTCTTACAAAGAAAGGAATTTATTTGGACAAACGAAATATATTTTCATTGATCCTAGTGACAAACTGAGGATTGTTTAGAACATTACTTTTAACATTTCGGGGAACTGAAAACTTTAAAATTATGATGACTGTTCACTGAACAGACGTTAAAAAAAAAGTTTCGACCTTTTAAAGTGGCCACCACGCCTTAGTTTCTTGTGGCTCTTACTCAAAAATATAATGCTGCTTAAAAGATTTTTCGATCGCATTTTAAAACGTTTATTTTTTTCACTAAGGACAAAGATAGTTTTGAAGAATGTTTAAGTGAAAAAATAATAAGGGAAAAGATGAGCAAAAAAAAAAAAAGACATTAAAAAAATTAAGCACGCAATCTATGCAAAACGGACGCCCCCCCCATTTCAATACTTTTTTATTGTATTTTTGTTTATTATTAATTGCTTAAACTTTTGTTTATTTTAAATTTTTAAATTAAAAAAAGCTCGAGGGCCAAATTAAAAGCAGAGCAGCTCCTAAATCCCCTGCGTAAGAAAAAATACCTAGCAGACACACATTTTGATCATAGGGCCGGGAAATGTTTATGATTTGAATACACAGATGAGGGGGTTTACAAACGAACAAAAATTTGAAGACAAAAAACACAGCAATATCCAACCTTAAAGAGAAAAAAATTTAAAGGGGAAACGATTTTGGCAAACAATACAAACTTCATAAAGAGAAGCTTGGGGTGCCCCCAAAATTGCTTGGGGAATTTAAAATTTGAACACGAAGCCCTAATTTATACAATAAAAAAAACTTTTTAGAAAACCCTTTAAATGCAGGACCCTTTCTTGTTGCCGGGTTCCAGGAATGCAACAAAAAAAAACATTTTGAAAAGTTTTGCAGGGTTCGAATATAGCACGAAAAAAAGTCCTTAGCTAAAGGGGGGAGTGACACTGCGTTTAGAATTTACTCCAACGCTAGGGGCACTACCGGGAAAATGACGATTTTTTTTCGCTTTTTTTTACTCTGAGGGGGGCGATACTATTTTGCCAGAACATACTTAAATTAAGTATAAAAATAAAGGGAAAACGGGGAGCTCCCTTAAGACAGATTGCAATTTTTAAAAACGGAGAAAAATAAACATCCTTAAATCACACAAGGTTACATAATGTTACAAAGACAAACAAACATACTCGACTATTTTTTTCTTTAAGTATGTTTAATTTTTTTTTCGTTTTACTCTGTTAAGAAGTCGCCAAAGGTAATAAAAGATTAATTTAAAAAAATCTTTTTAAAAAATGGAGGTTCAACAGTTTAGGTTAAAAAAATAACGAACTCAAAAGGAAAAGAAAGCGACTGGATAAGTTAAGTTATAAATGAAATTGCTAAAGTTTTTAAAACCTTTTATGTAATCCGGGCTCATCGCTGTAGCGGGCGATGGCGGGGTCTAGTGTTGCCTTTTAGCTACTGGGCGGGGCGCCACCTCTTAGCATTGGGGGGGCCTTGGTTGGGGTTGCGCCGTGTCATGAATTTAAAAGTCTTTTTTAAAAAAAATTAACCCCTAAATTACAAAAGCCACTGCTTTTGAGCCCTAGCATCAGAAAAAAATTTTTTCATTGAGTTTAAGAAAAAGCAAAACATTACAATGAAACTCAGACGAAAATTTCAGAAGCTTGGGGCTGACGGTGAGGATTAAAGGGCGCCAAAAATTTGAACTTAAAAAGGAGTGCAGTGGAAAAGATTTTTACTTCACGACAGGTAACACTGATCATTAAACAAAAATTGAAAAACAAACACACGACCTTTTAAACCCCAAAAATAGACAAAAAAAAAAAAATTTTTAAGCAAACACTTTTTTTGTTTGTTTTTTTCCAAGGGTTTGGCGGACAACTTGCAGCCCCGGAAAAACTTTTAGGGCGGGCTTTTAGACGGAGAGTCTCTTTTAAAAAATATTCGGGGGGTTTTGTTTTCATGATTTTTTCAATTCATATAACTCTCCCCATATAGGATCTGGGGCCCAAATTCAACACGTTTTTCTGCCTCCCGGGGCAACAAGTCTTACTTTAGCCCAAAAGGCAAATTTTTGAGTCCCCTCACTCTTCAGTAAGAAAAATTTTTTTTTAAATTTGATGCTTTTACTGGTTTAAAAGACCTGTTGTTTTTTAAATTTCTTCATTTTTCATGGCGCAAAGACTGCGGCAATCTCCAACCCATTCGTTTGCGTTTCTCTACCATAATTTCCTGAATAGATAGTAAAAAAACGTTCAGCTAGATTCTTAAAAATTTTTCTACTAGGGCTTTGATCAGGGTTGCCGGATCCCTTCCTAACGTAACATGTGTTTTAAAAGCATTGTTTACAAAACCCTTTAAACTCTTTTCCATCACAACTTGAATCACCTGGGTTTTTTAAAGGGGACCTCCAAAGTATATTTTGTAAAGCCACAGCCAAGCGTTGATTTTTTCTTTTTAAAGGGTTCACGTCTTTGTATTTTGAACCCCAGTCAAAACATTAGAGCAACTTAAACTTTTTTCAACTTTTGTCATGTGGAAGATACAGAAAGTCCATCTGGTGGGGTCTTGGGAACTAAATAACAAATCTAGGCTTTATTTTTTTGGGCGGGCAAATAATTTCCAAAATTGCCTATTTTGAAAGCCGGGCTTTCGCACTAAATCAGACACCAGCACTTTACCAAATTTTCAATACAATTTTTCCCTTTCCAAAACCTTTAGGAGAAAATAATTTTGACTTGTATTTCCAAAAAGGGACTGTATTTTAATTGTTTTTTAAAATTGTTTGGCAAGAATAAGATTGCTCCCATACCCCCACAAAAAATCAATTCTCTATTTTCTGTTCTTCTGAGGGCCCTAAAGCAGACAGTTCGGAGGCGGTGTTGTTAGAAACTTTTTTCCTGTCACTAATAATACTCATCATTGCCTCACAACGTCTGTAAATGTGTGCTCTGCATCCCCCGTCTCAACTTTTTATTAATAAATTTTCTAAGTGAGCAATCCTCCTTTTCTCTAACGTCTCTTGCCTTAGCTAAATCTTCTTTTGCTTTTTTTAGACGTTCCTCTTTTCATCAGCCTAAAATTTACAAAATATAATGTTCCAGAGAAGGCCCCGGGATTAACAATGCTCCCCAAAACCCTCAAACTATCCTGCCACTTTTTATAAATCAAAATTTTCTTATAATTAATCTTTATGCACAATATTTTTTTGGGATAACCCCTGCGCACAAGAAAGCTTTGACCAATCCCCCATAATTACAACTATAACCTTAACAAAACCTCAATGTCTAACCCCAGATCCGCCGGCTCATTTTAAACATGTTTTTTGCTAACACCTATAACCTAACTAAAACCACCAACACAGCAAGTGGTAAAATCGTATTGATAATCTTTTTTCACTCATCTTTTATTTAAATAAAAAAATAATTAAAAAAAATCATAAAACGAAAGACTGTCTATGTGCTTTTTTAAACAAATAATCTTTTGTTGTTAAAGCTAGAAATAAGGTTGCAACATTTTTGGCGAATCTTTTATCTTTCCCATTTGGGGGTTTTTTCCAACAAACATTTTGTAAAGGGGGGAAAAAGACAAAAACCCCAACGATAGGGACTGCATAATTTTTTTTTTAAAAACCCCGTTAAACCATGGTTTAAAATTTAAAAAAATTTTTTTTTTTTTTGCTTTTAAAAAGGGTTTTGACACATTAAAGGGGGAGGAGCAAGCAGAAATACCACAAAAATGCCATAAAGAAAGATTATACTCTTTTTCTGCGTGTGGGAAAACAAACAATTTAGGGTTGAACTAAGTATTGGGGAGATTCAACAACTTTTACACAGACATTTAAAGTACTACGCTAGTACGAACACGCTAGGGGCAAAAATGTTAATCGGTGGTTTAACAATGATTAGCCTAACAATTAGGGAATAAGATGGCGCCATTTTTATTCAGAAAAGTTTTAAAATCCTTATCACAAGATCCGTTTTTAAACAAATCCCTAGAAATCTTGCGTGTGACATGTATTCAGATTGGGATAAGTATTCCCTTCATCATGGGGTTTAAATTATTTTTAATTTTAAATTTTGATCAAATTAAAAAAAAAAAAACCAAAAAAAAAAAAAATGGGTGGGGAAAGAGGAGGGAAATGGAAGCCGAAAAAAGGAAAGTCCCCAAAGGGAATGAAAAGTGGGGTTTTTAATAAAATAAAATTGGGTTTGGGGGTTTTAAAAGCTGAATGGGAAAGATGCAAAAAAAACCAATCAACAAAACAAAAAATTTTAGATAAAAAACACGTCACCAGCAACAACGCCCAATTTAAAAACAAAACAATCACAAACAAACGATAAGATGTATTTTTGTATTGGCTGCGTTGTTTGTTTGGTGGGGGAGTTTTAGCTACAAAGCTAACGCCATACTCACAAAGTTAAAACACCCCCCAAACCCCCGTAAAAAAAGAGAACCAAATTCTGCAAAAAAAACGCACCCCATGAAACCCCTTTTTTTTAATGGGGGGTTTTTTTAAAACAGAAAAAAACAAGTTGAACTAAAAAAAACCAAAAAAGTTAGCTAAGAAAAAATTTTAATTAATGCAAGGATTCAAGAAAAAACAAAAAAAATAAGTTTTCTGTTTAAGAAATTTAGGGTTTAAAAAAAGTACTGAAAGACTTTAAATAACTTGTTTAGTTCTAAATTAATTTTTGTTAGGTTCTTATTTTAAATTCGTTAAGACAAGTTAATCTTTTAAAGTCTCCAATGTCCACCATATAAAACCAGGAGGGCGTAAGTTCTCTTTTATGTTAGAGACTAGGATTTTCTTATTAAAGCATTGTGTTTACTATGAAGAAATAAGCGCAGATTAAAAAATTTGTGTAAAAATACTTTTGTTTTCAAAAAGCTTGCTTGAGTTGCTAGATAATTTTTTTTTGACAACTTTTTACTTTTTTAACCCTTTGCTTTTCATTACAGAAGTCTGGCTACAACCTAACCCCTTTGCCGCAAAACCCAATTCTTTTGGGAAAGCCCCTTAATTTTTTCCTCCTTCCAATTACTTTCTTGTTAACAGTTTAAAGAAAGACTGTCTTTGGATAGTCCCCATGTTCATAACCCTCCATCATTCCTTAACTACTTCGTTTCTAAAAACCTTAAAGAATCTTCTTTTGGGGCGTCTAAAAAAAAAGATCAGTGTCTTTGAAAGGCTCTTGCTTCTGGGACAGGGTTTTTTAATATCGTCAGAAATTCAACATCAATAAATTACAACTCAATACAGTAAAAGCCGATAAACACCGGCTTTCCAACTTTAAAACCTTTTTCTTCACAAATCCAACCCCGCGTCGTTAAATCTTCTAAAATCTTGAAGTTGGGTTTTTTGAGCAAACTTTTTGCTTGGGTTTTCTTTTGAACTAATTTTCCTCTTTTCTTTTTGGGATTTTCCATGGTTTTTCCAAAGCAGCGTTGTTCATCATTTAAAGAAGTCTTTTTCTGAAGCTCAGTGGCTTGGGTTCTAAGTCTTTTCTTGAGTAGGTCCAAAAAGGGCTCTTGGTCAAAAAAACAATGATCTATAACAGCATCATTTCAGTCCGGTCTTAGGTAAAACCGTAACGTCTGTAAAGACAGACTTTTTTTAGTTTTGGGCGAAGTTTGGGAACAATTTGGCGGTTTTTGTGGGGGGATCTTTAAAGGGTTTTTGCGGCCAGAGGATAATCGTTGTGAAAACGTGAATTCTTTTGGGTATTCTAATCTACTTCTGATTAGTCCTGCTGGATTATAGGCGTAAGCTTGGACAACACCTACACGTGTTAACACATGAGGCCCCCTTAACATTTTAAAGTTTCGTAGGAACGGGTTTACTCATGCCCACCATACAGATTGTTTTGCGCAAGTACATTAATATTGGATGGTTTTGGGGGTCAAATCGTCTAAAAATTGTTTTAGCTTTGCAGAAAAGGGTGTAGGCCCTGCTAATACCTCCCCTTAAACCATCTTCAATCACTGAAGGTGGGGGGACAGATATTTAAACAATCCAGTTTTTAACTTTAAAAAAGCACCCCCGAAAGGGTGGGGGCAGAGATGTAATGCATGATCAAGCTTTAAGTTTCAGCATGTAAACGTAATTCTGAAAAACCTGCCAAAAACACCCCGTCGGCCAATAAAAATTTATCGTGAAACCCCATTGTTTCACCGTGTAATTTCGTCCAGCTTTCTGGCGTATTCAAGTCAGCATCAGTTAGTCCTTTCCCTAACTTTGAAAGAAAGCGCCTTTTTTGGGGGAATAGTCTTCACAAAACTTTCCCACGAGTTCGATTCATAAGGGGGAAAAGCCTTACGCCTAAAGCGGATCAAATATTGTTTAATGATTGGAAACTTGAGAGATCCGCAAAAATTTTCAAAAATCCCCTCAGATGTTTGGGGAAGTCAAAAAAAGGGAAAAAATCAAAGTAAAGCATTACTTTTTGAAAATTGTGCCGCAGGAAAACCCCCCCTTTTAAAATTCAAATCACTGCTTGCAGAAAAATGAGAAGTAACCCGCAAGTTATGAAAGAAGAAGGGAGTTTCCATGTCTAGGACAACCTAATTTAAGATTAAAAATTTTAAAGTGCTGCCCCCCTGAAATTTCCCGTAATTTAACTGGTCCTACTGGCCCCAATAATTTTCCCCTTTTCTATCCAAAATGTGAAATGATCATAACGTTTTGATCTTCAGGAGTCATAACAATGCTTGAAAGGTTTTAGTTCTTAGATAACGATTGCGAAGTTGTTTCACTGCTCTAAAAACTACCGCGCGTTGTGGTCCCGTAAATTCAGGTTTTGTGTTTGCCCCCCCTGACCTAACAACAATGAAAGCATAAGAAAAGATCGATGGTGGTTTTAAAAAGGTTTTTTTTTTGTTCTTTGTGTGGGCCGTATACTGTGTAAAGCGATTCAAAGTCCATAAACCACGACGGGCTCTTTGCATTTTGTGTAAAATTTTAAAACAAAATTTTGACCCTGGTTTAGGGTGAGGATTTGGTTTTCACACTACAAAAATTTTTTCAATGGTTTTTATGGCTACACTGCTTTTAAAGTTGGGATTTGACCAACACCTTCTCAAAGCCCTTTTAAAAAAAAGCTTTTTATAAAGCCATAATCTGCTTTGTTTTGATTTTAAAAAATAAGGGTCTTTTTTACTATCTGCAAACAGAAACAAGATACATTTTGTTTTGCGGTTCGCCCCAAAGTAGGACGTTGGGAGAAAACCCCTTTGGGCCAGTTTCTTCTACAGACCATGTGTATACGTTTACATGATTGGTTTTTTTTGCCTTTAAAAAAGGAATACTGTTTATACTTAAATGGAAAGGTTATGTTTTCAAGTTCAGTTCTTTTTTGTAGCTTCATAATTAGAAACCCGTTTTCAGATTTTTGAAGGAAAAGGCCAAAAACACACCACAAAAACACATGTTGCAAAATATTTTGTTAAAAAAATGCCCTTTTTTAAACCAAAATCTTTTTGGGAGAGGAAGGAAGAATTTCCGACTATAGGATAGAACTTTTTTTGCCTTTAATCTTATTTCAAGGGCGTCCCCTTTAACCACCCGAACCCCTTAACTTTCCTCCTCACTTGCATGTTAAACTGGAAGCATGATTTACCCAGTTAGAATTAAAGCGTAAAGCTGATTACTTCTTTCTGCCTTGTTGAAACCCAACTCATGTTATACATCCCGGGTTAAAAATCAATCAAACGGGCCCAAAAACACTTTTTCTGGCGGTTTGCGTTTTAAAGACCTGGGATTTTAAGATAGCATTGCTACACTTCATTAAATTTTGAGGGGGAATGATTTTCCTTCTACTTCACTAAACAATCCTTAATTGTTTTTTCGCTGCAAAATTTTTTCCATCGAAATTTCCACCTCAAATTTTCTTGTGGCGTCTTTTTAAAGCCAAATATTTTACGTAAAAAAAAAAAAAAAAAATAAATGAAAAAAAGAAGAAAAACCGCGCTTTTTATTCTTTTAAACCCCGCCCGCAACACTCAAGACACGTTAACCTTACAAAACACCCTAATTTTTTAGCTTTTTCTAATCGCACAGTCAAGTTTAAACACTTTGATTGCTTCTTAAACATCACTTGATCTTTTTTTAAAAAGTCTAGTCATTCCAAACCCCAAAAACACTAAAAACAAGTTTTTTAAACTTTCTTGTTTTGTCAAAAAGTTCCTTACAATTTTTAAATCAATTCACGAGTTCGACACCATTTTTTAAATCAAAATAAAAAAAAAAAATAATTTTAAATTCATAGGGCTTTTCTAACGTAAAACCAATCTTCTTAAGTAAATAGTTACTTTCTTCAGGGGTTGGAAAAATCAGATCAACATCTTCATATCAAAATCAAGTAAAATATAAAAAACTTTTTTTTCCAGGGGGGCCAAAAACCCCGGATTTCACTGATGGCCGGGGTTCACCTTTTCCCCGTATTTTAGGGGTTAAAAAAATCGTATTGATCTCAAACCTACTCTTAACTCTTCTCTACACCTTCCCAAATTTAACTCGTAAAGTTATTAAACTCTCTAATAACTACTCAGGGGTTCATTTTTAAACCCAAAAAAAATCAAAATTTAAAAAAAATTTAAATTAAAACAATTTCTCTTAATTCAAATGTTTTTCATATCCTTTTTTTAATCGTAAAACCGATTTTCATTAAACGAATAGCTACCCTTCAGGGGGTAGAAACAGTCAAAAAACGCTTTAGGAGCCTATTGTCAACAATAGGGAAACCCTTTACAACGGGTTTAGGGCCCAAAAATCGGTATTTTGCTGATACCGTTTCACGCTTTCCCGCATTCATTCGATTAAAAAAATCAGTAATTAATTCTTCAAACCTGCTCTTTAACTCTTTTTATATTGCCCTCCCCCTCCAATCCAACTCGTAAAGTATATTAATAAGCCTGTATTTTCCGGCCTTCATTTTTTAAACCAGAATATAAACGACAATTAAAAAATTAATTAATTCTGTAAACCCTTAATTCTATGTTCTCGGAGAGAATGTAAAATGTTTGTTCACGATCACCATCCTATTCTACACGGAAACCCCCGTTTTAAATTGACAATTACGTCAATATTGGCAGTTGGGTGTTAATTTTGTTTAGAAACGGGTGTTGATTTTTGGCCAAAATTGATATGTGAGGGACGTGATTTGAAATGTAAAAGGGGGGTTTTCGTGCAAAATAACATGGTGGTCTTGAACATAGATATTTACATCTCTAAAGAATATTATCTAGTAACGGCAAACCAATCGAAACATTGCCCCCGCCAAAATTCAGTGACTTTTATCAACCATCAAAAAACAAAAGATGCAAGAAATCGCGTTTATTGCCTTTGGTATGACTGTTGTGTATTTTGTTGCACATAATATTGGCTGAATAAAAAATGAACAAAATCTATTATTCGCCAAAAGGATATTGGAAGGGAATCACGGCAATTAAAAAGCTAAGCGAAGCAGTGGGAGTCAGTGAACAAACAGCAAAAGAATGGTTATCTAAACAAGCAATCTGGCAAATTTATTTACCTGCGCCTAGACGAATACAGAGACCACACTTTGTGAATACAACACCAAACGACACCCATCAAATGGACCTTCTATATTTACCCCATGATACGATTAGACGAAAAAGATTTAAGTACGCACTTACAGTCATTGACATAGCTTCAAGATACAAAGATGCGGAACCATTAACACAAAAAGTGCTTTTTGCTGTTGCTGTCGCCATACAACTGATATACCAACGAGGTCCTTTAACTTACCCTAGCACTCGCATGATTCAAGTCGATGAAGAAAGAATTTAAAAGGCCAAGTGAAATCAATTATTGTTGAAAACATAGTCGTTACTATTATAAGAGGACATTCCACGAGTTCACACAGATGCAGGCTTTAGTTGAAAAACTTTTAACAAACAGTTCGCTGAAAGACTTCTTCTCCTACAGTTTCACAGAGAGCTTATTGACAATTCTCGGCAACACAGAATGGGTTAGAGACTGACCCTCAGTTTTGCGCGGCCAATGAATAATGAAGAATTTAAAATTAACGGTTGGCTAAAACAGTTACAAGCAATCATAAAAACAAACAATAAAATGGTGCTGAAGACTCAGTACAACCCAGCAAGCTATTACCGTGTGGTTTTAAAAGTAAGGTACTTTATTTACCGGGGGGGAAGCAGAAGGGGACACTGCAGCTGGGAACCGAATCCAGTTTGGTGTGTTGATCATATGAAATATTAAATGAATTGTAAAAATGAAGTCGCCCGTGTATTATTTTCGAGAAACTGACACAACAAAAAACCAGCTCTCAAAGATCTTTTGTGAGGAAGAACTGCAGATAATCCACCAGACACAGTTCCAGTTGCTTGATTAATTTTTAATTTAACATATAAATATATTTTGAGTCGTAAATGGAAGTCAGAAGGAAGCGCAGTTGAAAACAAGAATGATAAAGGAAAAGGAACCTTGGAATTGATCGGGAATCATTATGATACGAGTTCTGCTATTAGGGAACATTTGCGAGGGCCTCATCAGCACATGGCAATGCATCCAGTATTCACCACAACCCCAAATTACAAATTTTGATTATCAAACATGGGATAAAAAATTCTTGAAATATAAAAAAAATTCGAGCGCCTCAAGCAAACATGTGAGAAAAAATTTGTCTGATATTGGATAATGATATGATTGCGCTTTAAATATAAACTTGTGGAAAATATTAAACCCTGCGGACCAAAGCAGGACGATGAAGATATTATAATTTATGCCGTTTCCAGTGTCCAATTGCATTACGAAAAAAAAAAAAATATCTCGGATTTTTAAATATGTTTTGTTGTTGGTGCTGTCGAGAGACTTTTTTGTTTCAACTGTTGATGTGTTGATCTCATGTAGATTAGATCGTAGTGTTTACGTTGTCAGATGAAAAGTATGTGTATTGAAACAATGCTTCTTTGTAGCTTGTCATGGCGATATTGTTTGACTGCACAACACTGCGAGATATTCCGCTTTTGCTTTCTGTAATGGTTTTCTCCTGGCTCGAAAATACTGTACATTTTCGACCTTATACCAATAAACTCCTTAATCACCCTCTCAAGATAATTCATCCTTCTTCTTTCCATAAAACCTTCTTATTAACAGTTGGCAATGGAAAGGTGAATTTTGTAAATCAGATTGGCATACCATCCGCTTGCCCTTTAGCTACTTCTATTTCCATGTCTTTATAGATGTTTCAGTAGGGATATCTATAAACTAAAAACTAGCTGTATCTGTGTAAAGTACTTTGGACTCTGGATACATGGGTTTTAAAGTAGTCATAAAGAATTCTAACATCAAAAGCGTGATAATTCTAAAACACTAAACCCAATAAATACAGGCTTGTCCAATTTGACTTTCTTTTTTTTTCAATTATTATGCCAAATAGCTGATCATGGAATCTGCTGAAGGCCTGATAATTTGGTTTTGAAGTCTGCTTTTATAATGCTTCGTCTCTTTGGTAAGCAATGTGACATCTTTACGCTTGTGCGGATTCTCCATATCTTTCCAAAACAGCTGTTGTTCTTCAGCTTGAAAAAGGATCACTTTTTCTGAAGGAATCTGTGGATTTAGTTCTGAGATCGGTGTTCTTCATGATGATGGCTTCATGAACTGTTCGTGATATCAAAAAGCAATTATTCGATGAACAGCTGGTCAACTTCAAACCATGTCTTATATAAATGTTCGATGTCTGTAATGACAGAACATAATTTTTTTTTTGCCCGAGATTAGGCACAAGTTTTTTAGGTGGCTCTGGTGGATTCATCTTTAGGCATTTCTGATGCAAATGGATAGTCATTATGCAAGGTCATGGATGTTCAATGAGGATATTCTAAATACAACTTCTAGATTGAATACCACGCTGTTGATCTGACGTTAACTGCCTTCAAACCACTTTTATATGCCCCTTTTGAATATTTTTCGGGATTTGTCTTCTGTGTTCTCATTTTAAAGTTTACGTAAACGGAAGTGATTGCGCCATAGCCCAACCATACAATTGTTTTGCATATAATATACATGAGATTGTTAGACCTTGTACTTGGATCATAGTTGTCCACAGTATTTGTTGTTGGCTTTACATAAAGATGCGACGCTATACTAATTTCTCAACGAATCCGTTTTCAATCATCTGAACCATGGCAGGTCAGACCAATTATCAATCTGTACTCAGTAAACTTTAAGGAAAGCATCCCAACTCCATCCCCCGGGCGCAGCAATGTATTGGCGGGTCCAGGCTATAATGTTTCATGAGGTCTTTCTATAATTTCAAAGGACGTCCGCAAACAAACAACAAAAGTCAGCCTATGCAAGTTTATTAATAATGATAGTCTCCATCGTTTTACACTCTAACTTCTGCCCACGATTCTTGAGCATGCTGGTAATAGAATCACTGATGCCCTTTCCTCTAAGGACTAGAAAGAACGCCGTCTTTAGGCGGAAGTGTATTTCGTCAAACCTTTGCACAAACTGTTCATTGTACTCATAAGGGGAAAACGCCCTTATAACAAGAGTTGGGTTCCAAAATATTCTTCTGTTATTGGGCAGGAACTTTTGAAGGACATAGCCAGCGACTCTAATGAACCCTCATGTGTTGCATAGAGTCATAAAAAGTCTTGTTATTTTAAAGTGAAACACATGTACTTGTCCGATGACTGTGCAATGCATGGTATCTGGAACGTTCCCTGTTCGTCCCTGTTCGTTCCCTGTCGTGCCGACTGCTTGCATTATAAGGTGTGAGTTCGTACCTCGCATATTATGAAAGAAGATGTGTAATTTACATGTCTTCGGGTTCAAATTTAGTTGTAGATTGCAGTCTGGTTGTGTGCTGCTGCACCTCTGAAACTTCCACTAATGTGATCATGGTCTCTTACTGTTGGATTCGCCGCGCCTGATGAGAGACTAACCACATATCTTCAACAGTTGGTGCATGAGTCATACTGTGTGGTCTCTTCAGGGCGTAATCATGATTCAGATAAATTCAGAGTATTAGAACAGTCATTACGCAATTGCTGCATGCGCTTTAAAAATCTTTTAGACGTACATCTGGTCTCTATACAATTCTGGCTTTGAATGGGCGCCATCCGACCTGTCATCGATGAAAAGCAAATGAAACAAATCTGTTGATTACTCATTAAGACTGTTTAGGAAGTTTCTGTGGGGTTCGGTCCGTCATACGGTACAATGAGTGATTCGAAAAGTCTTCGTAAACAACATAGGGGCTCGTTTGCATCGTTCAGTTCTTAAATAACTTTTACTGCCTTCTGGGCGGCCGTAATTAGTTCTGTATTACAGTCAAACTGGGCCCGATACAATGGTTTCTTATGCTCGTTGCGGCTTGAGGCGGTTGGAATTCCTTGTAAAATTTTATACATAATTCTGGTTTGCCGCCCATGTTTTGATGTTATGCTGCTTAGGCTACTCCTTTGTTCGTATTATTGTGTTATGTGGTAGCCCTGGCTGGTGAAAACATCGGGTAGTAAGTCCACATGATTTTTGTCTGGTTCGCCAATCTTATGGACTATTCTTAGTCACTTTAATGGGGCAGTAGATTTGTTTCCTCATCCATGTGTAGATATTAACAGTTATTGGTTTGTTTTGTTCTTTCAAACTGACCCCCACATTTGTCCACGATAACAGGAAAGGGATATTCCGCTTAAGTTAGATCATTGATGATAAGGGCGATAGTTAGACACTCTCTCTGCGTTTTTGCGGACGTAAATGCAGCCCTTGCGAGATCCACACAGACCACATAAAACTATTTGTTGTCTGTATTCTTTATGTTTAGACTGCTCTTTTTGCAACTATGTGGAGGTAGGTGGCAATGTAAGGACTTGCAACAAATCGCGCGCATACTTAGCAGGTTTTATCCTGTTCTCTATGACTTCGCCCTCTGACCAAACCTGGCCTCTCATTTTGGCTTCCTTCAGCAGCCACATCAACTGTGTAAGCAGCTGGTCTGCCCAACCAGTGGTTAAGTCATTACGAGAAAGAATCGTCTGTTGTTTAGTTGAGACCAGGGACTTCTAGATGTTTCTTCATTTATTGTTATATAGTCGATTAAAACAGCTAACATTCTTTAAATGGAGGTGTCTATGTTAGTTTAACCCGGAACTTGAGAAATTGATTGAACAACACTTGACGGTACGTTTGATGAATCAATGACATCTAGAACCGGATATCATTTTAAAGCTTTTGATAAATCTTCTTCCGTTAAGCATTGCTTCAAACAATCGTATGGACTTCATATATCTTATCCATGCTGAGTTTCATTTTCTAACTCAAAATATTTATTTAATTTAAAAAAAAATTTAATTCAGAAATCAATATCATCGGTCGTTTTTGTGCCTTGGACTCCATAAACTAAAAGTATAAAACCCTTTGGCGTTGTTACATGTGAGCTATTTAGAACAGCAGTTTACTGTTTCGTTTACTTTTTTCTAAACATTCCTTTTATCTGCCTCGTGGTCTGGTGTTTGAGTAAATTGTCTTTGCCTTTCTTTGAAGATTCAATTTTTTCCTTTTTGTGTCATCAAATTCGGCCTGTAAACGTCTAAATATTCTTCATCTGGATGTTTGAGTCAGCTAGTGCTTTATTTATTAATCAGTTTGAAGGAAACTAAGTTTTGCCCGTTATTATTGAACCATAGCGTGTGCTTTTGGAGTTTAGTTGTTTTTTTTGCTAGCAGCTACCTACAGCTAATGAACATAAGCCAAGAGCTAAAGACAAACCGCCTAGAGGTATAGCTGCCGGTGCACCAATACCCTGTTCCTAAGTGAACCTTACACTGTTCATGTGGATACAGCACTAATAGTCGATGCGCCAGGATTAAACATAGGTAACGCATTAAAGGCAGCTGAATTACCTTCGTTTGGTTTTGTGTATTTTGAAAGGTCCTGCTCTCGTTTTTTGTTGCATCTGTGTAATGTTGGTTAATTGATGGTTGTTAGTGTCAAGGGCTTTCTATAGCGGCAGAGTGCCTGCTTTATCTCTTCTTTGATACTTTTGGATAATGCTGATAAGACATGCTATTTTAAAAAAATAAAAAAATAATGTTAGTTTTGGAGATGAATCTTTGAATCTTATCTTGATTTATTCCGCTGCTCATCATATATATTAAAAACAAATGTACATTAAATTGGTTTAATTCGCATCTTGTTCTTGTTATCAATTTGAATGTTTATATACGTCTTTAACCGTTTTTTGCTCCCCGCATTCCATGTAAACTGATATCCTTGTGGGACCCTAGGTCAGTCCATATACGTATTTCGTTGTTAAATAATCGTCAAGCCTAACATTGTGATGGTGTAGATCTTTAGACACATGGTTACTGTTGGACTTCTACACCTCCCACCCCCAACAATTTTCTTATTTCGTCAACAAATGCTGATAAAGAGCCTAAGCCCGCTAGCGTAGATTTGGGTTAGGAACTGCCCTCAATAGAACATTGTACTTTCGTTATTTTTGGATTAATTAACTTTTCACTTTGTCTTTTGAATGGTTCTTTTTCTTTCTTCACACAGCATTTAAAATACCTTTTAATCGATCTAGCTGTGGCGCTAAAACTAAAATTCCAAAAATAGTGTCTTGCCTTGCTTTTGGTGATTTGTTGTATGATGAATCACTCTTTCGTAATATATTGCTTATTTTGACTGATTTTGTTGCTCAATCAGCCTTGCATAATTTAGGGTTGCTAACAACGTCAAAATCTTACGAGATGTATGAAATGCTGTACTTTGCTTCTGTTGTTTGTCTGGATGATTGATAAACACGTTGGTATTCATTAAATGTTAGTTCGTATGACAATCTGTCTTTTAACTGCTCCTTGAAAGAATGGTGCATGCGATTTTAACAACTCTAAAATCTATAGGGTATGGAAAAGCGATTTCCAAACGCATAACTTACAGCTACATACTTGTTACCGTCTTTAGCATCTCAGCGGCCTATTCTGTGTTTTAGTGCTTCATTATGTTCTATTACTTGAAACCGCAAGTCGGCCCTTTCATTCCCGGTAGCCATAAATCAGAATAGATTATAAATAGGTCCTGCATTGTGTAAGAAAATATTTCCCCCGCCCCCCCCCCCACTGCCCCTCCACCCCGTTTTATAGAAATTTTCCTTAACGATTGCCCGTCCCAGAGATTCTGGACAACTTCCTCCGTTTGGGGTCTGTTTCTGATTCGAGTTCTATTTTGAAAGTAAAGTTGCAGCAGAGCCTGGCACATTCATACCTCCATCGCTCCTAGGGTCTGGAATTTGGACAGTAAGAAAATTTGATCTGCATTCAATAGTAGATGGATTATTTGGAACAGTAATATTCCGGTTTATTTCCCTTCACGCCAAAGGGCTCTTTCAGTCTTCTTTGCGGGTCGTGAATTGAGCCTTATGCTTGTGACATTTTTTATATAAAACATAAATAAAAAGTTAATTATTTAAAAACATGGCAGGAATTTGAAGTTGAAGATTATGATGGTTTTGATCCTGGGAGACGACATGAGTGAATGATTCCTTTGACCACAGCTTCGCTCAGCCGCCCTCATTGCGGCAGTGAATTAATAGAAAGTAAGGGTCTGTTCAGTATACCAAAGTTTAGGACAAGAACCTCCCGATTTATAGACCTAATGATTTTGAACTAGATGAAAAAGATCTTTTATGTGTGAGAAGCGACAATAGGGGAGAAACGTGTTTGGCTTACGCATAACGATACCCATCCTCCACTATGAAAAGTTTGTTAGGCAATGTGTACAATTAAAACAATGGGCTCAGTGTGAGCGACCGGAATCGCCTTGGCATTACTATACCAAAATCCAGGCGGGAAGACAGTTGCTAGACTTGAAATCACACTCACAAGAACTCCCAACAGTAACCAATTACAAAACATAAGAAACTTTAAAGATTTTAAATCAATCAGTCAAAATACTAAAGACAATTAGAAGCAGAAACCAGTTTTTCAGAAGAAGAAACAGCATAATATCTATACACGACCGCCGCTGCCCATGGATGAAATAACGGCCCTTGACCATGCTTTTGAGGAGAAGCATCAGAGGTGATTACAAATCAATTTGCATAACTGGGTGAACTAGATGCGCATAATTATAAAAAGAGAAAAGAAAAAACTGGTTGAGGCTGACGCTCCAACTTAGGACATGATATTAAAGAAAGAATACCCAAAGACTTAAATGATCTTGAACAAGAAAAGATCAGCAAGACTAGAAGTGTTGTTACTAACCGAGAAAATTACAGAACTCAGGTGAACAGAATAGAGCAAACTATCCACAAGAATTTTATATGAGACACACTCAACACTAGCAGAACGGAATTAAACACTGTTTAGAGAGCAGGAGGGGGTCACATTAGCAAGCGTTATAACAGCACTTTGGATTGGCAATAAGTAACTGGGTGTTGGCTTTATTTACAGCGCGGCGGTGGTCAAAGTCCAGTGCCTACACGCATCACCCTCATCGCCGCTGTAAATCATGGTAAAAAACTACTTGTCATCTTGCGAGTTTACTTAAAAAAAAATTAGCCGGTGTAAAGCTATAGACTCTTTACTTGGTATATTAAGGGGCGTTGTAGCTAGGCTTTTGTCTACTGCAAGCAAAGTAGTTGGCTTTTGGGCTGAGCACTTATGGGTTAAGTTCTCTTAATAGTTGGGTTACTTTAAGTAAAATAATGGAAGGAGTAATCCTAGGGCCAGTTAATCCAAAAACAAGTGCTTGTCTTTTATATTAATGGTCCCCGAGCCCCCCCCCCCCCCCCCCCCCCCGCCCGGCTCATTATTTTTTTTGACATTCGCGGGTCTTCACCAGTCTTTGGGCTTTGGACCTCGGGGATTGGAGATGACTTAATTTGGGGGTCATTCTTGTTTTTTTTGTTTGTAATATTACTGGCTCAGAATGTATGTCGTTTTGTCCTACCTTCTGGTACATTGACCTGCCACAAGGATTTCATTATTGTAGTTTATTATTGTACCGTTCTGGAGTCTGAGGTCAGATGGACAGCATGTATTATAAACAGTGCCAACAGCAAAGTCTACTTTCGATCTTGGCGAAAAATTGTCAAAACATTTTGGTACCGTTTTATACTTGAAGGTAAATGCAACTATAGAATTAATGGCAGTCCTCCAATTGCTAAGTATTGTTTGTGCCATCAAACCAGTAGAAGGAATCGGTTATGCTCGATCTCGCTTGTGCTTGCGAAGCCTAGCAAACACAAACGTAAAGTTACGAATGGAGTCGTTTATTCGTTCTATTCATGCTTTTGTTAGGCCTTAGGAAGTGTCTAAGATATTTGTTGTCCATTTGCTGGTTTATGCTCTTGCTCTATGGCACGAGGTGAACAGCTGTGCCTGAAGAGTAAAGATGGGTAAGGAGGATTCCAGACATAGTTATACTTTCTGTGCACGCCCAAAAATAAAGGGTGCCTAAGCCAGGATTAGATCAACTTTTGTTAAAGTCTGTCTTAACATTAATATTGAATTCGTTACAGATCCTTTCAAAAGCCTTCATGTTATTCGGGTTGCTGAATGTAAAGGGTTTGTCATTTGGTATGGCGCTTGCAGTTCAGTCACATAAATTCGTCTGAAGTGTGTAATAAAAATGAAATCTGTACACTGACCTCACCAAAGGATAAGGATGATTTAAATTGATCGGCTCCATTACGGCACTTCCACTCCCAGTGATGCACAAACTCACAGGCAAAGTTTTAACTGGTTCGGATAAAACGCATCGGATGACTGAACCACACTTTTGTGTATGAGGACGTTTTTAATAGGGCGGGTTAAGATATCTGTTTAATGGAGTACTCACCTTTATCTGGAAAGGCGTCAGAACTGAGAGTCACAGAAAAGGGTCGAGGGCGTCAGTTGCTTATATTTTTTTTTTTTTTAAGATTGTTAGCGCGGCCGCAAACAGAATAATTTTTGCATTAGTTATATTTGGAATGCACTCATTTTTAATTTAGTTTTAAAAAATGTTTGTATACAATAACAAACCCAGACCGGCCTTCGTTTTTAGGTGTATGCTATTGATAACGAATGCGGGAACCCGAAGGGTTGCACTCCATGAAATTTTTTGCAAAGTCGTAGGGTTTATATAAACCTGATCCAAGAACATAATAAGACTTCTAAAAGTTGACAAATCAGGAGACGAAGTTAGCCTGTTAACAATACTGATGGTTATTACTGGGTTTTGCTCATAAAGAAGCATGAGCTAACTTAGGACATTATCTCAACTTAGCAATGCAAATCTAAAAACAATGTTAAACATTCAAGGCCATGAAGAAGAAGTAGGTTACTATTTTGATAAAGAGCTAGCTAAAAAGTTAGGCTTTGCAGATGACAATCCTAGATTTAGAGTTATGTTACACCAGACAAAAACTACTTATGTGGGGGGAAAGCCCGCTCGATCGCTGCATTACATTCATACTCTATGTTCATTTAGATGAGCTCTGTGCACTGATGAAAACTTATATGTTGGAAAGCCCTCAAATGTTTTAAGAAGCTCTTCCGTCAGGGAATGCTGCTTATTGCGATTATGAAATTATACAAAATTCCTAATTTACTGTTTAAAAATTTTGCTTTGTGGGAGGGTAGGATCATTTAATATAAGATCACAGACAAAACAGGGAAAAGTCGTTAAAATGTGATAACCTACACATTGTTTGGGAAATAAAATAATAACTGTACTAAAAAATATATGTTGCGTGGGCCAGAAGAATCAGGAGTTACATTTGCGCCTGTGCTGTGAGGTGTATAACTTTTGATATTTAAGGGGTCCTTGCAGTCGTTGTGGACCTTTTGAACAGAATGGGGAGATAGGCGCTTGTGTTATGGTTTTGGAGTAACACTAAGAGTGGGGATTTTATAAACGCAAAGAGGTTGGCGACAAACATAATAAGGTTTCCTAAACTAGTCAACTGCGCAATCTAGAAGCAAAATAATGAGGGCAGTATGGAATATAAAATAGTTCGAAAACCTGACAGCAAATGGCATTAGAACATATTTAGAATGGGACATAAATTTGAATTCTTAGCCCATTTACATTTTTTGACCGTCAAAAAAGTTTCAAGGAAGAAAAAAGAAAAAGCTTTCAACTTGGCCTTTACATATAAGTCTTATGCAGAGGGACAATAGCCGGAAAATGAGATCGAAATAAAGCCGTATGGGAACAAAACAGTACATCCGCCACAGGAAGAGAAGAAAACGGTTTTAAAGGAAGTTTCTACAAAATTACAGTTCATTTCCGCGCACAATATTAGGAGACACGTTCACAATGATATTTGAAATTTCTGTCTTAAAAAGATGTGGAGTGGAATGAGCTGTGGGCGTCAGTGACTACTTATGAAAGGAATTCGTATTAGATGGCAAAACTTAGACGGTGACAGGCTTTTTAAAGTTATATCGTCGTTCCTTCACAATGGTGGGGATATTTAAGGTCATAACAACAAGCAACAAATCAATAATAGTATAAATAGAAACAATCTTGCAGAACATAGAATTGGACTTAATCTTACACATTTAGACCTTATAGGATTTTATTTACTGAACAAGTTTTGGACAGAGGAGTTTGTATAAACATATTAAACTGGATAAGATTAAATTCTGTTATAAAAACTATGGAGCGGTAACTTTATGACAAAAAACCCTCATTCGTGATTGATTTGTGGACTGACTGTTGTGGGGGAAAACAATTTCTTATCCTTCGACCTGTTACAAACGTTTATCGTTATAATTTTGATCATTTGTGTTTTACTGCCCGCACTTAAATGGAACAATGCATTCATGATAAGAAGGTTTATATGGATAGATGATATATATTTTTAGTTAATCCCAGAATAAAATTGATGTGAGTGTTTAGACACTGTTTATAGACTGTTTGAGGGAACGCAGGACACTATTTATTATAGATGACTGTTTGGGCATGATAGACTAGAGACATAGTTAAAAAAAAAAAACTTGTCAAAACTGGCTTTCAGCGGAAGACATGCTGGTATAAGTGGTGTGGATTTTATGTCAAAAAATATAACTCGTTTTAACACGACTTTAGAGAACAGTTAAAGACTGTGTTTATGTTCACATGAAAGACAGAGGCGCATGTGATGAAATGTATGCTGTGGAAAATGATGTTATGAAAAATGATTCAGGAAAAACACAGGATTAAGCAAAAACTAAAATCTGAAAAAGTTTATTTGTAAATTAGTATTGAAACGGATAATCCTTAAAAGTATGCATGTTTGTTGTAATCGTTATTTTTTGGTTATTATTGAAAGTCTTACTGTCAGAGAACAGTAAAATGCTGATTCTAGGGTCAGCGCCCGAAAAATGGTTGAGGGCGGTGAGGCTAGAATCAGAATTTTACTGTTCTACTCAAGGGCAATGGACAACGTGGGAGAATGCACTCAATGAATAGATGTCTAACGTGGAATGACATTTGAGCATGGCCCCTCTCAGGATCAGCTTCATTCTCGTTCTGCATTGACCTTCTGCCCTCAAATGCAAACTGGTGACAGTGGGGGAAAAAAAAAAACAGAGATCCTGCATGCCACCTTTGCCATGAAAAAACAAGAACAGTGGAGCATGTTTAAGCTCATGTAAAGTAGCAATGGCTCAGGAAGGTAACACATGGAGGCACAAACAAGTGCTCTTAAAGAGATTGTACAGTAGTCTGGGGCTAGTACCAACACCACAAAATGGGAGAAGAATCAGGACTCAAAGCACCGCAACATTACTTCACGGCGGGAGGGCAGCAAATCATGGCAGAACAACGTGCCACTCGAAACATGCAGGCAGAGTCTGCTGGATGGGACAGTGGGATGGGAGTGCACTGCAGACTCTACCAGAATGGAAGAGTCATACAGAGATCATCAGCAAGGAGTAGTGGCTTGAGACCAGACATAGTAGTCCACTCTAAGTCAACCAAGCAAGTGATCATGTCGAGCTCACGGTGCCCATATGAGAACAGAATGGAAGGCAGCTCAAATTATACAAGACTTAAAAGGATGCTGATCTGGCAAACGCGCTGAGGAGAGAAGGGGGCTATCTGGTCAAAGTCCCTCACTGCAGAAATTTGGAGCGAGGGGTTTGTAGGAACGTCGCATACAGCCTCATGAAAACAGCATCTCAAGTTGCAGGGAAAGGAAAAAACCAGAGCCTGAAAGCAATGCAGAAGCGGCAGACAGGAGAGGTGTTCAAAGCTGGATCTGGTCAAGGAGGAAACAAAAGTGAACTTCATAAGGCTTAATTTTCCCTACAAATATCAGGTGTCCTGTGGCTCAGTGGTTAAAGCGCGAGTCATTAAGTAAGAAAATGAGCATGTCCAGAGGGTCATGGGTTCGAATCCCAGCCATGGCTCGTCCCAAGATGGGGGAAAAAAAAGGGGGGGGGGGGGCAGCAGAGGGACATCCGGAGTCATGAACCGGGTGTGGCCCAACCCCCTAGAGTGTCAGGAGATAAGGGCCAAAAACACTTGCTTGAATGGGGCTTCTCTTTGAGGACTCTCTGCTGCCACGCTCTCCACGAGTTTCTTTCTACTGCATGGGTTTATATGACTATTTGCACGCACGCCATCCCCCCCCCCCCTCTCTCTCTCTCTCTTTCCGTGTGTGTGTGTGTGTGTGTGTGTGTGTGTGTGTGTGTGTGTGTGTGTGTGTGTGTGTGTGTGTGTGTGAGTGAGTGTGTGTGAGTGAGTGAGTGAGTGAGTGAGTGTGCGTGCGTGCGTGCGTGCGTGCGTGCGTGCGTGCGTGCGTGCGTGTGTGTGTGTGTGTGTGTGTGTGTGTGTGTGTGTACTGACAGAACTTTCTGTCCTTTGCGTGGTGACAGCCCTGAAATGGCTTCTGCGGTCGGCTGCACTACAATAAAATGTCAGTGACTGAATCAACATCACAGTCAGCTGATCTGGGGATTATTTCCCCAAGGTATTCCAGTGACTGAATCAACATCACAGTCAGCTGATCTGAGGATTATGTCCCCAAGGTATTCCAGTGACTGAATCAACATCACAGTCAGCTGTGTGGGAGTTATTTCCCAAACATGACAGTGACTGTATCAACATCACAGTCAGCTGATCTAGGGATTATTTCCCCAAGGTATTCCAGTGATGAATCATCATCACAGTCAGCTGATGTGGGGATTATTTCCCCAGGTATTCCAGTGACTGAATCAATATCACAGTCAGCTGATCTGGGGATTATTTCCCCAAGGTAGTCCAGTGACTGAATCAACATCACAACTCACAGTCAGCTGATCTGGGGATTATTTCACCAAGGTATTCCAGTGACTGAATCAACATCACAGTCAGCTGATCTGGGGATCATTTCCCAAGGTATTCCAGTGACTGATTCAACATCACAGTCAGCTGATTGGGAATTATTTCCCAAACATGACAGTGACTGAATCAACATCACAGTCAGCTAGTGACTGTATCAACATCACAGTCAGCTGATCTGGAGATTTTTTCCACAACATGACAGTGACTGAATCAACATCACAGTCAGCTGATCTGGGGATCATTTCCCCAAGGTATTCCAGTGACTGACATCAACATCACAGTCAGCTGATCTGGGGATTTTTTCCCCAAGGTATTCCAGTGACTGAATCAACATCACAGTCAGCTGATCTGGGGATTATTTCCCCAACATGACAGTGCTGTATCAACATCACAGTCAGCTGATGGGGGAGTTATTTCCCAAACATGACAGTGACTGAATCAACATCACAGTCAGCTGATCTGGGGATTATTTCCCAAACATGACAGTGACTGAATCAACATCACAGTCAGCTGATGTGGGGAATATTTCCCCACAGGTATTCCAGTGACTGAATCAACATCACAGTCAGCTGATGTGGGGATTATTTCCTCAACATGACAGTGACTGAATCAACTTACAGTTAGCTGATCTAGGCATTATTTCCCCAAGGTATTCCAAGGCTCTAAGCTGATGGAGAAAACAGATGCTGTCACATTACAACGTCAGAGAGGACATGATGTTGGTGCAGGTTTGCAAAGACATTTTACACCGTAACATAATGCCAGGCGTGCACAGAATGTCCTACACTCTTCGGTGAAAGTAACATAACGCCAGGCGTGCACAGAATATCCTACACTCTACGGTGTGAAAGTAACATAATGCCAGGCGTGCACAGATATCCTACACTCTACGGTGAAAGTAACATAATGCCAGGCGTGCACAGAATATCCTACACTCTACGGTGAAGAGTAACATAATGCCAGGCGTACACAGAATATCCTACACTCTACGGTTGAAAGTAATATAATGCCAGGCGTGCACAGAATATCCTACACTCTACGGTGAAAGTAACATAATGCCAGGCGTGCACCGAGTATCCTACACTCTACGGTGAAAGTAACATAATGCCAGGCGTACACATAATATCCTACACTCTACGGTGAAAGTAACATAATGCCAGGCATGCACCGAGTATCTACACTCTACGTGTGAAAGTAACATAATGCCAGGCGTACACATAATATCCTACACTCTACGGTGAAAGTAACATAATGCCAGGCGTGCACAGAATATCCTAACACTCTACGGTGAAAGTAACATAATGCCAGGCGTACACATAATATCTACACTCTACGGTGACAGTAACATAATGCCAGGCGTGCACCGAGTATCCTACACTCTACGGTGAAAGTAGCATAATGCCAGGCGTACACATAATATCCCACACTCTACGGTGAAAGTAACATAATGCCAGGCGTGCACAGAATATCCTACATTCTACGGTGAAATTACATAATGCCAGGCGTGCACCCGGCAGCCTACACTCTACGGTGTGAAAGTAACACAGTGTCGGGCGTGCTTCAGGTATTCAACATCTTACAGAGAAAGTAACATGCTAGGGGTGAAATGGGGGGTATCACACATCTTACGGCGATAGTAACATGATGCCACGTGCGCACGGATATCCTGCACATCACAGATTAAGTAACATGTCGCAAGAAATGCATTGCAGCCTTCCTTTTACGGCAAAAAGCCATGGATACCAGTGCACACTTTACGGCAAAAAAAGCCATGGACACCGTGCACACTTTACGGCGAATGAAACATTGTGCTCGGTGTGCACGGATAGCCTACATGATACGCTGAAAGGAACATGGTGCCAAATGTGAACAGAATCTTGCACCGAAAATAACACGATGCCAGATCTGAACGGATATCCTACACTGAAAATAACATAGTGCGAGCGATGAATGGATATCCTACACCGAAGTTAACATGGTACGAGAGATGAACGAATATCCTAAACAGAAGATAACATGATGCTAGATATCAACGGATATCCTACACCAAAGATAACATAGTGAGAGATACGAACAGAGATCCTACACCAAAAATAACATGGTCCTAGATACCCTACACCGAAGATGACATGGTGCCAGATATGAATGGATATCCTAACATCCAAAATAACATGGTGCAATTATAAACGGATATTCTACATTAAAGGTAACATGGTACAGATATGAACAGATATCCTTCACCGAAAAACAACAACATGATGTCAGTTATAAACAGACATCCTACACCCAAAATAACATGGTGCCAGTTATAAACAGACATCCTACACCCAAAATAACATGGTGCCAGTTATAAACAGACATCCAACACCTAAAATAACATGGTGCCAGTTATAAACAGAATCCTACACCCAAATAGCATGGTGTGAGTTATAAACAGACATCCTTCACCTAAAATAACATGGTGCCAGTTATAAACAGACATCCTACACCTAAAATAGCATGGTGTCAGTTATAAACAGACATCCTACACCTAAATAGCATAGTGCCAGTTATAAACAGACATCCTACACCCAAAATAACATGGTGCCAGTTATAAACAGACATCCTACACCCAAAACAGCATGGTGTCAGTAATTAAAAGACATCAACACCCAAAATAACATGGTGCCAGTCATAAACAGACATCCTACACCCAAAATAGCATGGTGCCATGTTATAAACAGACATCCTACACCCAAAATATGCATGGTGCCAGTCATAAACAGACATCCTACCACCCAAAATAACATGGTGCCAGTCATAAACAGACATCCTACACCCAAAATAGCATGGTGCCAGTTATATACAGACATCCTACACCCAAAATAGCATGGTGCCAGTCATTAAACAGACTATCCTACACCCAAAATACATGGTGCCTGGTTGACCCAAGAGTGATGTATCACGTGCGCAGTTTGAATTCCGACCGACACAAAAATTGTCATCTCACACTGCTTATCTTAATGCGCTGTTCTCCTGTTTTCCCGGCTCCACCTTCCCCGCCCACACACATGCAGTCCGAAATGGTTAATCTGCCACATAAGTTTGGTGCATGTGAACATCACGCCTGAATGTACCTGTCCAAACAATGGCAATAAGTTGATAGCCCTAACATAGCCAATGTATCTCTCTCAACAGCTATGAAAATAGACAGCCTGAATAGGCCAGTGCAACGACTCAAACCAGTATACACAGTGGACAGCCCTGATATCGCCAGCTGCAGGGAAGATCAGTGACAACATCATGGGGAAGGCAATGACAAACTGCAGCATCAAGCGTTTAAACAAAGTATGGAGGATAAGGACATCATGAAAAATAACAGATAGATGAGGCCAAGGGGAGAAAGGAAAGATCGATAAGGAAACCACTAACAAGGACAAACAGATGATGAAACCATGACAACAGGAAAGGTGGGTGTGAGTATGGAAAGACAGATCTTGACATCATAAGAAAAAAAAGGAAAAAAAAACAACGTGAATGTGCCTCTTACAGTGAAAGTAACATACATAGGAGGGTGTGGACACCATAACACGCAAAGATGGGTGTGGACATCATAACAAAACAAAGATGGTTGTGGACATCACAACAAGCAAAGATGGGTGTGGACATCATAACAAGCAAAGATGGTTGTGGACATCACAACAAGCAAAGATGGGTGTTGGACATCATAACAAACAAAGATAGCTGTGGACATCATAACAAACAAAGATGGTTGTGGACATCACAACAAAAAAGATAGCTGTGGACATCATAACAAACAAAGATGGTTGTGGACATCATAACAAGCAAAGATGGTTTGGACATCAAAACAAATAAAGATGGTTGTGGACACTGGTGAGACAGTAACATACTAGGGTGGGTGTGGACATCATAAACAAACAAAGATGGTTGTGGACATCATTAAAAAGCAAAGATGGTTGTGGACATCATAACAAGCAAAGATGGTTTTGGACACTGTGAAAAGTAACATACATAGGGTGGGTGTAAACATCATAACAAGCAAGATAAGATGGTTGTGGACATCATGAAACAAAAATGGTTGTGGACATCAGAACAAACAAAGATGGCTGTGGACATCATAAAAAACAAAGATGGCTGTGGACATCATAACAAGCAAAGATGGTTTTGGACATCACAACAAAAAAAGATGGCAGTGGACATCATAACAAACAAAGATGGTTTTGAACATCATAAACAAGAATGGCTGGGACATCATAACAAGCAAAGATGGCTGTGGGAATCATGAAACAAAGATGGGTGTGGACTTTATAACAAACAAAGATGGCGTGGACACATAACAAGCAAAGATGGCTGTGGACTCACAACAAGCAAAGATGGCTGTGGAATCATAGAAACAAAGATGGGTGTGGACATCACAACAAAACAAAGTGGCAGTGGACATCATAAACAAACAAAGATGGTTGTGAACATATAACGAGCAAAAACGGTTGTGGACATCAGAACAAGCAAAGATGGTTGTGGACATCATAACAAGTAAGATGGTTGTGGACATCTAAAGAAAGGGTTGTGGACACCC
>JAFLJL010015421.1:10000-22002 GCA_018398815.1 Conus ventricosus
CTCTCATAGTTGAAGACATTATCACTCAGTATGTCAGTCGTAACGACCATCAGTATCTCTTGTGATTAATAAATGATAAGTTTATTTTCATTGTAATACATATTTATTTTGAAGAATTGAAAGTGCACATTTTAGGCTATTTCCATAATGCTTTTTGATAAAATGTGGAGGAGTAGAGACCAGCAACCAGATTCCACCAGCCCCCTTCCTCCCAGTCCCTCCATGTATCCCCTCCCCCAGCCTCCCCCCCCCCTCACCCCCTCTCTCTTTCCTTTTTTTTTTCCTGGGCCCTTTTTTCAACTAACTGGATTCAGTTAGGTTTTTTCCCCCTCTCATCCAGTCTAAATTTACTAAACAAGCAGTTTTGTTCGGTTTTCTCAAATCCCAAGCCTTTAATTAACGTTAGACTAAAGGATGATGATAAACTCCCTGAAATGCAAAACATCAAAGTAAAAAAAGCAGGAGTATTTAAGTTACTGACCAACATCAATGAAAACAAAGCTACTGGTCCTGATGGCGTTCCTGGCAATCTCTTAAAATTATGTGCCAATGAATTGAGTGAGGTATACCAACCACTTTACCAAGCTTCACTGGACCAGGGAGTAATACCTGATGAGTGGCGAGATGCCAGCATTGTTCCGTTATTCAAAAAGGGTGACAAAACAAAAGCAGAGAACTATAGACCTGTATCTCTTACATCCATATCAGCAAAACTACTTGAACACATAATATAATAGTAGCATGACTTCTTAAATAATGCCCAGCATGGTTTTAGACAGCAAAGGAGTTGTGAGACTCAACTTATAACAACTCTCAATGATTTTAATAACTGTCTTAACAACAGACAGCAAATAGATGCAATTTTATTAGACTTTTCTAAAGCCTTTGGTAAGGTTGACCATGAGGGCCTGCTGCTTAAATTAGAACACATCGGCATTGGCGTTTCTTTGCTAAAATGGCTAGATCATTCCTCGTTGGGAGAACGCAGAAAGTTGTTGTGGAAGGGTCGTCATCCCATTGTAAATCAGTCTTGTCAGGTGTACCACAGGGAACTGTTCTGGGCCCCTGTTTTTCTTAATTTGTATAAATGACATAAGTAGAAATCTCTCTCCTGGAACTACTATAAGGCTTTTTGCAGATGACAGCTTAGTATATAGAACAATCAGAAGCAAGAATGATACACGCATTCTACAAGAAGATCTAAACGCTTTACAAGAGTGGGAAAGAACTTGGAAAATGGAATTTCATCCCCAAAAGTGCCAAGTGTTGCGTATATGTAACAAACACTCACCAACTAGATCAGAATATTCTATTCATAATACTATTCTTAAAGAAACCAATGCTGCAAAATATTTAGGCGTGATTATAGATAGTCGTCTCAAATGGAAAGAACATTACAATTTAGTATGTAAGAAACCAAATAACATCTTAGCTTTCTTATACAGGAATATCAATGACTGCCCCCAAAAGGTTAAAGACCACTGCTACAAAACATTGGTTAGACCAGTACTGGAACATGGTTGCTCAGTTTGGGATCCTTACCATCTAAAGGACATTGATAACCTCAAAGATTCAGAAGAGAGCAGCACGGTTTGTAACAGGGAACACATCAGAGAAAAGGGGAATACTAGAAAGAACATGAGGAAATTAGAATGGAAACCCTTAGAAGAGAGAAGAGCTTTTATCAAACTTAACATCTTCAAAGGCAGAGCTAAACTAATACTTATTCCAATGGAACAACTAGTATTGAATAAAAGCAGCACCAGGAGTGGCGGTCAATGTTATACCATACCTGCATCAAAAATTGACAGCCTCTTACATTCATTTTATCCTAGTTCTGTACGGCTGTGGAACTCACTGCCGGGTGCCATCAAGATTGCCACAAATGCAGTCTCATTAAAAAAAAACAAATTGATACGACAGTTTTGAGATCTGCATATTGACGATTTTCTATTTTAACTTCCCCAGATATTTTATGGTTACCTGGGCCTGAATTTGGCCATTGCTTTTAACTTCTTGAATATCGAGTGCGACCCCTTGTTGCCAAAATTTGCTCCAGGGGCCAACAGTCTGAGTCGCACTATTTTATGTTATTTTTATTTTACTTTTTAACATGCGCGCTGGTGACCTACTCGTTTTTGAGTGAACCAGTATTTTAGAAGAAGAAGAAGTACTGGGGGAAAATTCACAGCCCCCCCCCCCCCCCCCCCCCCCCAAGGCAATAGTAGCAAATAAATCAGCTCATTGATTATGGCTTCTTAACCTGAATAAGAAGTGGTGGGTGTGTAAGAGGTAGGTTGGAAATCACCTGAAGCATACCAAATTGATTTTGTTCATGAACATTTTTGTTTTGATCACTTGTTTTTGCAGTTAATTCCAAAAATTACCTAAAAGTATTTTTGTATTATTTGTTTGACAAAGAAGTTTGTGTTTTCTAGGTCTTCGCATCCTACTTTCTCATCAAGGAAAGGCAGAGAAAGTCTGGTGCAGAATATGCAAAATCTGTTTACATCTTGTAATTATGTTGTTTAACCATAAAATGTTTTTCATATGATTTGTAAGCGCTCTGAGCTTATCTGAGAGAGCAGGTGCCCTAAATGTACACGTTATTATTGTTACTGTCAAACTGTTTCTATTCATTTTGATCATAAATAATCTAATTCCTGTCAGCACATGAGCAGTTTGTTGAGTATGTCCAACAGTGAGGCCATAACAACTGTCAGATGGATTCTATTTAAGGTGTCTACATGATCATTGTGACTTATTTAGCTTGTTTTATAGGCCTTTATGTGTAAAATGTAACAATAACAATAGAACTGTACTCAAAGGAAAAGTATGTCCATTTTTTTTAACGACTGTTTTTATTTTGCATGGTTGGGAAATACTTGGGTATGTCCAATGCAACATCATAACAACTGTCAGATAAAATGCCATATCATGGTAACAAGGCTATTGTGGGTCCTATACTTGGTATCATTACATGAAATGCACCCTCAACAACACAGAAAATCATCAGAGGATGCAGTTACTGTCTTATTTCCAACACAGCAATAAAGAACAAATCAATATGTCCGACGGTTGTTATGTTGGACATACCATCTCATGTGAAACTTGATCTTAAACTGCACAGATGCCTTTTCTTTTGGAATGAAATTTAGCTGTAATATTCAGTCTTATTTCCACTGAAACAATTATGCTGTATAACAGACATTCAAATAAGAATATTGATAAAATTGAATGTCCAGCATAACAACCGTCAGATGCTTGTTATGATGCCTTATCACATTACTAACAGAACATCGGTGCATGAGTTATCTTTGTATGTATGTTTTTATGACCCCTTAAACATAAGTCTTCCTTTGGACAAAATTGCTGTTAATAAAAACTATTTTGAAAAATCCACTTTTTGTTGGCTTTTTTGGACGACCTTTTGTCACTTGCTCAACTCTAAAGGGAAAGCAGTATATGATGTAAGCATCACTCCAGAAATAGTTAAAAGAAGCTTGAAAATCTAAATCCAAATAAAGCACAACTTGGGCCAGATGAAATTCCACCTCGAGTCTTGAGGGAGCTTAGTGCAGAGCAAGCTAGCCCTCTTAGTGTACTTTTTAATAAATCCATTGAAGAAGGAATTTTACCTAATGACTGGAAGGTTGCCCAACAGTAATTCCCATTTTTAAAAAGGGAACTAGAACCGATCCGGGAAATTACAGACCCGTAAGCTTAATAAGTGTAACTTGCAAAATACTTGAATCAATAGTAAGAGATATTATAGTGAACCATAAAAGAAAATGAGTTGTATGCCAAGTGTCAGCATGACTTTCGTTAACATAGATCTTGTGTTACACAGTTACTTGAAGTTATGGAGGATTTTACTAAAGTAATAGATAGTGGTGAAAGTATTGATGTTTTGTACGTAGATTTTCGCAAGGCATTTGACTCTGTACCTCATGCGAGATTACTTAATAAACTTAAATCATATGGGATATTCGGGAAAATATTCGTCTGGATTGAAGATTTCTTAAGAAATAGAATACAATTTGTTAAAGTTGGATCATCTGTTTCCAATAAGGCTGATGTCATTGGTGGAATCCCACAAGGTAGCATTCTTGGGCCAGTATTGTTTACAATATTTAATTAATGACTTGCCAAATGGGTTAAAAAGCATGTGCAAGGTCTTTGCAGATGATACTAAATTATATATTTCACCATCTGAACACCATAAAATGCAAAGTGATATTGATCGACTCATTGATTGGTCCAATACATAGAACCTATATTTTAATGCCACTAAATGCAAAGTATTACACATTGGTAATAAAAACCCTAAACTAGATTACAATATGAAAATTGGAACTCAAGATGTTACCATAACCTCATGTGAAGAAGAAAAGGATTTGGGAGTAACTTTTGATACAGGCTTAATGTTTGACAGGCACATTACACATGTTGTAAACAAAGCTACTGGGATGATAGGCATTATAAAAAGAACTTTTACATACCTTGATAAAAAATACCTTCCTTAGATTATAAAGCAATGGTAAGACCGTTCCTTGAATACGGAAATGTAATATGGTATCCGAGGTTAAAAAGGCAGTCAATAGAAATTGAGAAAGTGCAGAGGAGAGCTACAAAGTTAATACATAACATACACAATTATACATACGAAGAAAGACTGAGATTCCTAAAATTACCATCCCTCAAAGCAAGAAGAATACGAGGGGATTTAATCCAAACTTATAAGATTTTCAATAACCTTGATGATATTGACCAGTCATGTTTTTTTCAGCTTGCACTAACCAATATAACACGAAACAGTTGTGATAAAATACTGATGCAACACAAACTTCGTATGATACAGTTTCATTTGTTTAATGAACAACTGTCTGCTTTGCAGCCCATGGGTCAACTCAACTGAATTTTACAACCACTTCCGGGTCAAAATAATATATCAAACTAAAAACCGAAACTCCACCAAAATACTATGTGAACGCACAACGCATAAGACGTTATAACAATAAGAATGCTACAAGCTCCCCCCAGAACGTCGCAATGCTTTAAGAAAAGAAAAGAAAAGCAAAATCCCAATTATCAGGAATGTCCAAGAATGACTTCAGGATGCCAAAACCAAAATAGGATTATCATTTTCAGGTAAGTGGATCAGTCATTTCAAAACCGACTCAGTTTATAGACTGTTCGATATCTCGTCGGTTTCTGCACCAGTCTACCAGAACGCTTTGTAACGATTGGTTCATAAGTGTCAGATTGCAAAGGATACTGGTCTTGCTGAACCTTGGCTGGAACACTTGCAGTGTCTTTGGCACCAGCTGGTTGGACAGGAGCATCACACTCAGAACGGGGACTGTCGTTCTTCAGCGGAGGTCTTGATGCAACTGGTGTCGAAGGCAGGACTCCTGAATGCGATGAGTAGGCTGGTTTGAGTCTGTCAATGGAAATTCGAGCTGATTTTCCATTTTTCAAAATGTCAAAGTATTTGTCCGAGCGTGCAAGAACACGAAATGGTCCATCATAGGGCCTTACCAAAGGCCCTCTGTGAGAGTCAACGCGAACGTACACTTGGTCAGCAAACTGTAAAATTGCGGGGCACGTACGTAGTCGGCGAACCATGATGTCCAGGAGGCGGAGGAGCCAGCTTCTGTAAGTTCTCTTGGAGTTCCTGGACAAAAGCGCTGGTAGGAATCAGCTTATCTGCAGATGGGGAAGGGAGAAAATTTCACCAGGTACTCTGAGATTTGTGCCATAGGTGAAAAGAGCTGGAGCCGCATCCAGATCATCTTTCCATGTTGTCCGAATACCTAGTAACACCACAGGTAATTCATCCATCCAGCGTGATCCATTCAGGCGAGACTTGAGAGCGGCTTTCAGACTGCGGTGAAACCGTTCTACCATTCCATTGGCCTGGGGGTGATAAGCAGTGGTGTTTCTGGGGTGAACGCCGAGTACCATGTGAAGCTCACGCCATAGCGCGCTGACAAACTGGCGGCCTTGGTCTGAGGTGATGGTGTCTGGGACTCCAAAACGTGCAATCCAAGAACGTAGCAGAGCTTTTGCGCAGGTGACAGCCTCGGCATTGGGGAGGGGAATGACCTCAGGCCATCGGGTGAATCTGTCCACAATAGTGAGCAGGTAGCTGTTGCCTTCTGAAGGGGGAAGGGGTCCGACCAGGTCAACGTGTATGTCGCCGAAAACGTCTGTCAGGAGGTTCAAAGGGAGACAAAGGAGCCTTGGTGTGACGTCCAATTTTGCTTGCCTGGCATGAATGGCAGGTGCGTACCATGTTTCTCACATCCTTTTTGAGGCCTGGCCAGACGTAACGAGCGGAAATGGCACGGATGGTAGGATTAGATCCAGGGTGGCAAAGGTTGTGAAAAGTGTCAAAGACCGTCTTTGTCCATGAAGGTGGGACCACTGGACGTGGCCGGCTGGTGGAAAATCACAGGATTTGGACCCCATCCAGAGAGACATCCTGCAGTTCGAGGGATCCAGGGCTAGCACGCAGGTCGTTGATCTTGGGGTCAGTAACCTGGGCCGCAGCCAGCTGTGCGAGATCTACTGCGGGAACTGGTGAAGTGCAAGCGATCAGTGGCTCTGGGTCTGAAATCCCCGGGGTCTGTGTCTGCAACAGGGGCCCTGGAGAGAGTATCAGGTACAATGTTCTCCGACCCACTGATGTACCTGATGTCTGTAGTAAACTCAGCGATATAAGAAAGCTGTCGTTCTTGGCGTGGAGATCTGTCGGTGTCACTAGTGAGAGCATGAGTCAGCGGCTTGTGATCCGTGTATACGGAGAATGTGTTGCCTTCCAAAAGTAGCGGAAATGTTTTGATGGCGCTGTGCATGGCCAGCAACTCGCGATCAAAAGTGGAGTAGCGCCGCTGAGTAGTGACAGTTTCCTGGAAAAGAAAGCGATAGGTCTCCAAATGTCCTCATGTCGTTGTGACAGCTCTGCTCCGATAGCAGAATCCGATGCATCCACAGAAAGCTTCGTCTCAGCCTGAGGATCTGGGTGATGAAGCATGACAGCCGAAGCCAAAGCAGACTTCGCCTCCTGAAAAGCCGAGTGACATTCAGCTGTCCAGATGAGTTTTCTTAGATTTTCCTTTTGTTGCCTCAGTGAGTGGTGAAAGGCGTTTGGCGATTCCAGGCAGAAATCTGTGATAAAATTCACATCCCGAGAAATCGCTCAAGTGCTTTCTTGTCTGCGGGCGTTGGCATATCTGCAATCGCACGAACTTTGTCTGGTAGAGGCTGAATTCCAGCTGCTGAGATCGTATGTCCCAGGAAATCAAGGATGAGTGACCAAAGATGCATTTCTTGATGTTGACAACCAGACCGTTCAGAGTCAGTAAACTGAAAACAGTGCGCAGGTCTGTCTCGTGCTGCTCTGGAGTATATACTTGCCACCAAGATATCATCCAGGTAAACAAAACAGCAATCAATGCCTTGCAGGATTCCATCCATGAGCCGTTGGAAAGCTTGAGCTGCATTCTTCAAGCCAAAAGGCATTTTCAAGAACTCGTACAGGCCAAAAGGAGTTATCACTGCAGTTTTGGTATATCTTCTGGGGCAACAGGTATCTGATTGTAACCACGTACCAAGTCAATCTTGGAGAAGACTGTTTTTCCATGAAGATGTGCATTGAGGTCTTGAATGTGGGGCAGGGTAGCGGTCATCTCTGGTCATGCATTGAGCCTGCGATAGTCACCACAAGGGCGCCAGCCACCACTACTCTTCTTGACCATGTGTAAGGGTGAAGACCAAGGAGAACAGGAGCGGCGAACAATACCGAGTTGCTCCATCTCATCAAATTCTGCTTTTATTTAGCCGCGGTGAATTTTTCTGATCAAGGCGACGAGCTCGTGCATGCACTGGGGGGCCCGTAGTTGGAATGTGATGAACAACACCGTGTTTGTTGTCCTTGAAAGATGGAACTAACAGTTCAGGAAACTCCTCCACAATTGCTTCGTACCTGGAGTGGATTCTGTGTATGCGTGGAGTTTGTGAGCGAGTGAGTTGAGCATGAATCACAAATCTGCCATCAAGGGAGACCAGTCTTCTGTTAGTGAGGTCTATTGCCAGTTGATGAGAGGTGAAGAAATCTGCACCAAGAATGGGTTGAGTGACATCAGCGATCCAAAACTTTTGGGTGAAGTTGGCGTCTTTGCCAAATCCTAGCAGAATGTCTCGCTTTCCATAGGTAGGGATAGCTGAACCATTGGCAGCCACGAGGCTAGGTCCACGAGATTTTTTGCGATCCTGTAGCGTCGCTGGAAAAACAGACTCTTCTGCCCCAGTGTCAACAAGGAAAGACCGTCCAGAAAGAAGATCAGCCACTGTAATGGTACCAGTGTTGCTTGTGTGGGCTCGAGTGTCTATGGTATCAGCAGCGTTTGAACTGACTGCAAAAGTCCGTGATGTTGAGCCTTCATGTCTGTTCTGGAGTTGTGGTTTCCTCTGAGTTTGTGATGGAGCCATAGCACAAGGCCTACCATTCACCGTGGTCTCACAGCGCCTAGCCATGCCACCAAACCTTGAATGATATTTACACAGGGTAAATGAAGGGGTGGTCATCTGTGTTTTGATTCATTGTGTGCCGGTTCTTTGGTTTGAATCTCGATTTAAGGCATTCAACTCAGCAGCAGATGAATTGTGAATGTTTGTGTATGGACACCACTGCATTTGCTGTTCGTCTCTATCCCCGAGAGCAGGGGCAGCTTGTTGACAAGTTGCTGCCACAGAAGCTGGTGCTGGCAAATCCACTTCGAGAATACGATCTGCCGTTTTTGCAAGAGTGTCAAGATCAACCTCAGGAGTCTGTGCTAATATATGACGAACTTCAGGAGGAAGCTGGTTAAGAAAAAGGGCACGAAACAGGGTCTGGGGTTCAGAGTTGAGTGAACGCATGTATTGAAGTAGCTCTGTAGGACGTCTATCCCCTAAACCATGCATATTCAACAGTGCAGTGTCTTTTTGAAACGTGTTGCCTCGTATGCATCTAAAAGTGCTGCTTTGAGGGCCTTGTATTTCTCAGTAGCCGGGGGGTGTTCAATTACTGCTTGGACACGCCTGGAAGTAGCCGAGTCTAAAAGTTGAACCACATGATGGAATTTGGTAAGGTCATTTGTAATGGGAGGTGTTGAGTGGCAAAGGAAGCTTCCAAGCGTAAAAACCATGCACTGGCATTAGTTGTCCAAAAGGTGGGGCTTTGAAAGCAACAGCGGCCACTGTAGGGGTGGAGGGACTGCTTGTGCTGCATGAGCGAGCGTTTGTTGACGAATCGCGTCAGCAAGTTGCTGGATAGCTTCTGACGTAGGCTCCATACTACGAGTGGTCGTAGCGTCGTCTTCTTTTTTCATAAGAAAGATGGAAGAGCTTGGTCACTGATAAAGAGCTTCTACTCACGTCGGGGTCACCAATGATGCAACACAAACTTCGTATGATACAGTTTCATTTGTTTAATGAACAACTGTCTGCTTTGCAGCCCATGGGTCAACTCAACTGAATTTTACAACCACTTCCGGGTCAAAATAATATATCAAACTAAAAAACCGAAACTCCACCAAAATACTATGTGAACGCACAACGCATAAGACGTTATAACAATAAGAATGCTACAATACAAATCCAGCATGCCAATACTAACATAAGGAAATATTCATTTAGTCAGAGAGTAGCACCCATTTGGAATAAACTAACACCTGATATAAAGCGTGCACCAAATATTAATTCATATAAAAATCTTATCGACAAACATCACACATTTACTGATATTAGGTATGTTTTTTGATGATTAAGATGAAAAAATAACAATTAAATCCTATATAATAAACAAAAATTTTAAAAAAAAATGGGCTCGCTTAAGACCTGCCCAAAAACAATATACGACAATGAAGGGGCATACAAAGCTGAAAGGCTATGATGAAGATATTTCATCGCCCCTATTTTGAACTTGAACTTGAAGAAGAAGAAGATTGAGACAAAGTCCTACTGTTGGATTTCATATAGAGATCTACCTATTGTCAGTCTGCTCTGATCTTCTTCTTCTCTTTTGGCCCCACAATCATCAGATTGATCATTCTGACCCCCCTCAACCTTGATCTTGAAATTAGTTGAATGCACCACTGTGTAACATTATATTTAAATATCAAGGAAACTAAGGGAGAGCATATTGTTTATGCCCTGGCCGGCTAGCGCCTGTCCAGCATCTGAATAGAGAGAAGTGTGTGTGTGTGTGTGTGTGCGTGGCGTTAGAAACAAAGTCGCTTATTCAAATAAGACGCTCATGACTATGAAAGTTAGCATTTGCGACATTGAACATGAGCAACATATTGGACTCTTTTCTGTAGGCCTATGTAAAAAAATTTTGAAAGATTGAGAAAGGGAAAAAACTTTTACAGTACACAAAGAGTGAAATATGTTGTTCATGCTCAATGTCGCAAATGCTCACTCTATTTGTAGTGAGCGACTTATTTGAACAAGCAACTCTTTTTTTTTTTTTTAGCGCAACATGGATGCATACACATTAGAGAAACAGGGAAATGCCGCTTCTAACTCACTTTCGCCCTCAACCAGTTTTCGGGCGAAAGTGACCTAGAAGCGGCATTTCCCTGTTCTCTGACAAGTAAGACTTCAATAACCAAAAAATAACGATTATCTACAAACAGACATACTGTGTAGGGTTATCCGTTTTTAATACTAATTTACTAAACTTGCTTGTCTTTTAAAACTAAGTTAATTTTTGACATAAAATCCGCACACTTATTTTGACTAATTTCTACCTACAAAACTTTGTATAACAGACAGGCTGACACGAGGCCGAAACCTGATCGCTTAATTTACGGCTGGCGCAGACAAGGGCCTTTGTTCACACAGCGCACGGCCCGCTTACAAACTGCGACCAAAAAATCAATAAAACACACCTCGCGGCGCGTTAACTTGCAACATAGCCTATTGCATCAGCGAATGTTCTAGACTGTCACGTGACACTGCCACTTTGAGGCCGCCACGTCAGCAAGACCGGTTTCGCCATTGTTTCCCGGACTACTTCACAAGAAGGTTGTGTTTTGACTGTGCTTCGGTGTGACCACTGTGTTTTAGTTGTGTTTTATTTTAACCTTCGCCGTATGAGGCTCAGATTTATAGCATTTGTCGACCCTGTACAGTTCTATCACGCATGCTTTTCAAGTAGGGATTTTCCTTAACAGCTGAATGTCCGTCGTGGAGTCTACCATGCTTTCCGTATAGGCGTTTTCCTTCACTGCTCAGCGTGCGTGTTAGCACCACGGGGACGGGCACTCGGCATATGCCGCGAAGCAGCCACCAGCTGTGTGACCTACTCATGACCCGCCGGCGGAGGAGGCACGCGCTGCCTTGCCCTTCGCTCAACTGACAGTGTCGGATTATCTTATCGCAAGTCTGTTTAGCAGCACAGTGTCATCTAAAACTCCCGTTAGTTGGGTAGCACGCTGCAATTCTTTATGACTATCCTTGTGAAGAGAGTGCACAGTTTGTCTATCCTCCATTTCTCTCTCTCTCCCTCTGTCTGTATATCTGTTTCTCTCTTCCTTTTCTCTCTCTCTCTTCCTTATCTGCATTTAATTATTGTTATTTTGTTTATCTTCGTACTATTTGTTTTTGTTTATCAACATTTCATCCTATGATATTGCTGCATGTATTTACAGTAGATTAGCAAGGACAGGTTGGAAGAATAGGCATGCCTAAAACCTTTATCCTTGAATAAAAACGTTGTTTTTTTTAGTGCGAACGGCAGGAATGGAGGCTCGAGTTTGCCGAGCCTGGACAAGTTTTTTTTTCCTTCTCAATTTTTTTTTTATTAGACTAGTATCTCATTCACTTTCCTTTGGTATAGCTGTAGACAATGCGATCGAAGGGTTCAAGTAAAAAAGAAAACAAAGGACACGGAATTACAAAGCAGCTGCTCGATGAAAAGAACAAAAAAAATGTTATTTTTTTATCCCCAG
>JAFLJL010015422.1:7500-10000 GCA_018398815.1 Conus ventricosus
GAATTTTGGGGCCCAAACCGTTCACAACACACACACAAACACACACACACACACCCACACACACACACACACACACACACACCCCACACACGACACACCCTGCCCCGCACCCCAGCACACACACAAACACCGCACGCATTCACAACACACACACACACAAAACACACACAAAACACACCCACCACCCACACAAAACACACACACACACACACACACACAACCCCAAAAAACTACCACAAAAACTGCAACCACCCCAACACACACACATACACACCCCAACCCCCCACACACACACACACACAAACACACACACACACACAACCCCACACACACACACCACACACACAAAAACACACCACAAAACACACACACACAACCAAAGCCCCTCGACAAAACCTTTTTTCTGTTCCAAACCCGACCCCCTCCCATTCCCTCCTTTAAAATTTTCACAAGCAGGTTTCACGTACACACAGAAATCACACAAACCCCACTCGGCGAAACTCAAAAACAGACACATATTATGAAAAAACTGTAAGCGTGCGCGGAAAAACCCTTACAAAACCCCTCCCTTTCCCCCCAACATAAAAAACCCCAGATAGACAAACAGCAGTCAACAGACCGACAGAAACAGACAGACAGACAGACAACAACAGACAACAGACAGACAGACAACACACCACCCCACACACACACACACACACACACACACACACACCCAAAACCCACATACACACACACACCCACCCACACACACACACAACACACACCCCACACACACACGTTTCACACACGCTTTACCAAAATTTCAACACATCATAAGTAAAAACGCCACACACACAAACACATAAAAAACACCACAAAACACACACACAAACCCACACATGTAAACCCACAGAGGAAGAGGGCATGCAGAGGGGGGAAAAAAGAGAAAAGAGAAGAGAGAGAGAGGAGAAAAGAGACCCGAGAAGGAGAGAGAGGGAGAGGAAAGAAAAAGAGAGAACAAGAGAGAGAACCCGAGGGGAGAGAGAGAGAGAAGACAACAAACAGACAGACAGACACAGAGGGAGGGGAGAGAGAGGAAAAGAGGAAAAAAGAAAACAGAGACAGAGAGACGACCCGAGACAAAGTTTCCCCGTTTTCCCCCTAACTCCATCACCCTTTTTTAAAAACAACACACAGACGTCCGGTCCTGAACGGAAATTCCATTTACTGGGTCATGTCTGAGCCGGAAGTCAACCCTAGAGTTACGGTCCTTGGAACCTTACATAAAAAAACTTTACATGAAGACTAACCTTTTCCGTCTCAAAAACGGAAAAAAAAAAATGGCCCGCGGGGCGAGGGTTGGGCTTTTTATCCCAAAGGTCACCGTTTTTTGCTTGTAAATAAGAATTGAGGGGGGAGAAAAAAAGACGAAAAGATAAAAAAGTGTTTGGTCAATGGTTTCAACTAGTTTCAAAACAGAAAAGGGGTGAAATTAAAGAAGGAAGTTTTGTACGTTTGCGTGTGAAAAACCGGGGGTGGAAATGGGGTTGGGTTAATGGATTCAGGGGAAAGTGGTGGGGTGTGTGTGTGTTTGTGTGTTTGTTTGTGTGTGTGTGTGGTGTGTGTTGTTTGTGTGTGGGGGTGCCCCCGCGCGTGTGGTTGCGGGTACAAGGCGGCGCAATTTTTTTAAAAAAACCCGAGAAGGAAAAAATACCACCCGGGATATGAAAACAACAACATACCAAATGCACATAATCCACCTATCTGTTTTTTTTTATTCATTTATATTTTTCAACACATTTGGGGCTGGGAAAAGGGGGGAAAAGAGAAGAGAAAAGGGGAGAGAGAGAGAAGAGAGAGGAAAAGAAGAGAGAGAGAGAGAAGAGACAGACAGACGACAGACAGACAACAACAACAAGACATACAACAGACAGACAGAGGGTGAGTGGGGGTTGGGACAAAACCTTTTTCCCCCCAAAAAAATAATAAAAAAAACACGCGCACAAATCTGACACCTCCACCTCTTTTACCCCAACCCTCACACACCCCACACACACCCCACACACACACACACCACACCCACACCCACACACACACACACACACACACCACAAACAGGGGTTACACAAAATACTCTCCCCCTCTCTCTTTTTCCGCTTCTCTCTCCTCTCTCCCCTCCCCACACACACACACACACACACACAAAAACAAAACACACACACACACACCACCACACCAAAGCAACCTTTCAAACCCCCACCCCCAACCCACCCCCCTCACCCTCCTGCCCCCATTTCCTGGCCCGACTTCTCAAAAAAGCAACACATTCGATCGCCCAAATGACCAGGAAAAACCCCAGGTGCGCACCTGAAACTCTTCAAAGTCGGAAAGAGCCTGCCCCCCCCCTCAACGATTTTCACGGGGCCCATGGCAGGGGACGGCCACGACCCATTTTCCGCCATGACCTGGAAACAAGCACCAAGGATCTTCTATTTTCCCTGCCCCGATCCCCGGGATG
>JAFLJL010015422.1:15000-22500 GCA_018398815.1 Conus ventricosus
TTACGGTCCCTGATGATGGGATGGGAAAAGTTTGTAAATTCCCAGAAAAAAAAGTTTTAAAAAAAAACAAAAAAAAAATGAATAATTTTTCCCTTTGGGGAAAAAGTGTCCCCCATTTGGTGAAATAAATAAAACAAATTTTCCCTTTAAAAAAAAAAAAAAAAAGAAAAATTTTTCCGGGAATAACAGCAGAGGGAAAGGGCCTAACAACCCTTTACACGACCCCCCCCCCCCCCCCCCCCCCCCCACACACACACAAAAACCCACACGTTGAATGGGGGGAGCCCCAAAAAAGGCCCCTGGGTTTTTTTTGTTGTGGGGCCGGAGGGCGAACCCACAACGTCCTGAAAATTTCCCTTTTCCCTTTTCCACCACTGACCCCAAAGGAAAAGCAAAAAACCAAAAAACAAAACAAAAAAAAAAACCCCCCAAAAAAACCCATAATCCAAAAAGGCATTTTTCCCCTTTTTACCTGGCCACTAAATATTTTTGGTGGCAACAGGCAAATTTTCAGGGGCCCTCAGATTCTTTTGCCGACCCAAAATTTTTTTCCCTTTTCCCCCCTCGTTTTCTTTTTGCTTTTTTTGTTTTTTTAAATTTTTCCCCTTTTTCCCCCTCCTCGGGGAACTGAATAACAATTTGACAAAAAAAGGGGAGGAAAAAAATTCCACAAAACAAAACAACAAAAACGCAAAAAAAATTCCCCCAAAAATGAAATTTAAGCACTGGCTGCAAAAATTTTGTTTTTTTCCAGCATAGACAACAAAATTTTAAATCAACAAAAACGAAGGGGAAAAAACACACACACACACAATACACACACACCACCACACACACACACACACACACACACACCCCACAAAACAAAAATACTCCCCGCTCAACTCGTTCCAGCCTTTTAAAAATATTAAAACCCAACCCCCTTTGAAGGCTTCCCTTCCAAATCCGTATTACGGGACAGTCAAAAAGCAGCACAGCGCTCCCCCCTCCGCAGGGGGGGCAGCGGGTGGCCATGTTGGGAGTTGTCTCCCGTTTTTGCCAAATACTCCTTCCGGAAAACCGGAAAAAGGGGCTGCCCATCAAAAAAAAGCCTGGGCCGGACAAACCCAAGAGAGCTGCCCCCTATATAAAGCCTGCCCCGGAAAACCCAAAAGAGCTGCCCCCTAAAAAAGCCTGGACCGGAAAAAACCGAAGAGAGCTGGGCCCCCTTTTAAAAAAAGCCCGGAACCGGACACCGAAGAGGGGCGCCCCCCTATAAAAAGCCTGGACCGGACACCGAAAGAGAACTCCCCCTATAAAAAAGCTGGACCGGGCACCGAAGAGACGCCTCAATTTTAAAGCACGGACCGTACACCAAGAAGCCCCCGCCCAAAAAAGCCTGGGCCGGCACCGAAAAGCTGCCCTCCCATAAAAATGGACCCCCACACCGAAGAGAGCCGCCGCCCAAAATAAAGCATGGACCGGACACCCCAAAAGAGCTGCCCTCTATTAAAGCATGGACTGGGCGTATTTTCCTCGTTTTCGTCGAGAGGATTTCGTGCAGGGTTTGGGGGTTGAAACTGGGGGTGGGTGGGTGTGTGTTGTGTGTGTGTGTGTTTTGTGTTTTGTGGTTTTGGGTTCTTTTGTGTGGTTGTGGTTTTTGTGTTTTTTTTTTGGGGGGGAGGGGGGGAATTTAAAAGAAACTGATAAGGGGGAGGGGGGAGAAGAGTGCAGGAGGGGTAGTTGCGGGGAATTTGAGAGTAGAAGAAATGCATTTGGGTGGGGGGGGGGGGGTGGGGGGGGGGAGAGTACATTTCGCGAGGAATATAAAAAAGCGGGGTTTGGGGGGGGTTGGGGAGGGGGGGAGGGGGGAGGGGGGTGGCCCCGGGGGGGGGGGGAGAAAGGGGGTTTATTTCTGCTGTTTTCGTTTTTCCTACTTTTTTAAATGTCGCGTTTTCCCCTCTCTCCTCCTCTCCTCCCCCCTCTTCCCCTCTCTCTCCTCTTCCCCCTCTCCTCTCTCTCCTTTAAACTCTCTCCTCTCCCCCCTTTTTAATTCTTTTGTTCTTTCTTTTTTCTTTCTTTTTTTTTTGGCTTTCGTCTTTTTTTTTCCTTTTTTTTTCTTCTTCCCCTTTTCCCCTCTCTTTTTTTTTCCCTTTTGTCTTCTGTCTGGCCCCTCTGCTGTCTGTCTCCCTCCCAACTTCTTTTCTTCTTCCCGATCATTTCCTTTTTTTGTTTGCCCTTTTTCCATCCTTTAAAAATCCGTTCACGACAGATTTCGGCTAAACAAAAAAGATTCTTTTATTTTTGTCTTTAAACGACTTGAAGCTCCCCGGCTATGGGGGACTGATGGGCCGGGGAATTTTGCCCTTTCAGGGGGAAAAGGGAAACATCTGCCTCTTGAAAACAGCTCGGTTTAAGATGTTCTAAATGCCTAAACCCCCCCCCCCCCCCCCCCCCCCCCCCCACACCTCCACTTTCCAAAACTATTAAAACCCAAAAATCGTTCCCCCCAACCTTTTCCCCCCCCCCCCCCCCCTCCCCCCCTCCTCCCAACAGACCAAACGCGCGCGCCCCCGGCGCACACACCCCAACACACAACGAGCGCGCACACAAAACCCCCACACACAAAAAACACACAAAACACACGCAAACCCCCCCCCCCCCACACACACACAGTCACACCACACACCCACCACACACACACACACCACACCCACTTTACACACTCAAAAACTCACAAACAAAGGCGCGCGCGCCCCCCACACACACACAACTCACACACACACACAAAAACCCCACACCCACACCACACACACACACACATTTTCTCTGCTTCTCCTGCTTCTTCTCTTCCCCTCCATCTACCCCCTCACCTCTCTCTCTCTCTCTCTACTCTCTCTCTCTCTCTCTCTCTCTCTGTCTCTCTCTCTCTCTCTCTCTCTTCTCTCTCTCTCTGTCTCTCTCATTCTTATGAATGCATGTTACGTTAATGAGCATCGTGTCTTGTGTGTTTTATGACGTGATTTTCGTCGTCATCTCTGGTATTTTTCGCAATTTGGGCTTCTGGGTTTTCGTCAGGTGCAGCCTTTTCTTTCTCTCTTTCTTTCTTTCTTTCTTTCTTTTCCCTCTCGACCCCCCCCCCCCCCCCCTGTGTTCTCCCCACACTTGTCCCCAAAAAACCGACAACATCTTCTTCCCTTTCTTTCTTTCTCCTGTCGTTTCTTCTCCTCTCTTCTTTCAGTTTGTCGCTTCATTATTCCTTCTTTCATTTCTCTTCACCTCTACTCATAAACAAGCTAGCTATAATTATATTGTCCACACCAGTATATTCGTTCTTCCCTTCTCTATCATCGTCTACGTTTTTTTTTTCTCCATTTTTCCCCTGTTCTTTATTTTCTTTCTTTTTGTATGTATTTTTTTATTTTTTATTATTTTTTTTTTTATTTTTATTTTTATTTATTATTATTTTTTTTTTTTTTTTTTTTTTTTGGGGGGGGGGGGGGGGGGGCGGTATTTTCTCACCGAGTTTGTCTATGATCAAAGTCAACAAGTCAATTATGATCATCTTTCTTCTTCCCTTCTTCATTTCCCTGAGAATATTGCACAGCTGGCCCCAAAGTTACCCCCCCCCCCCTTCCTTTTTCTCCCACGCGCGTTTTAGAAGCGCAACATTATTTTTGAAGTGTATATAGTTTTGCCAGGCGTACTCAACTTGCGGTAAGAACTGATTTCTGACCAACCTTCTGTCAACGTTAAAGGTTAATTTAGAGATCAGAAGTGACATCATCATCTGGTTCAAAGGAACACGCTTGGCTTCTCTGCAGACCTTTTAAGGCAAGCGCAAAGTGGTATATTTTTCCTCGGCTTTGTGAGGAGAAAATGAAATATTAAACATTCTCCAAGTGTGAAAAACGAACATTTACCATGCATTTGTAATTCTGCCCCCCCCCCCCCCCCCCCCCCCTAAAAGTTGGCCTTTGACTTTGGCACATTTGTTTTCTCTAGTCAAAAAAGTACATTCTGCTTTGAGTTTAAGGATGGTGGGGCGTTATATTGTTTTCACCTTTTTTTGTTGTGAAAACGTAGATTTCCCCCCACTTTATATTTGAGGAGTGAGACAGAAAAGAGGAAATTACTCGCAAACAATTTCCAGGAGGCAAGAATACTTTAAAAAAAAAAAAAAAGGAAAAAAGAAAAGAAAAGAAAAAACTCCGGCCTTGGCATCATACCCAAGGGTGCATGGCAAGAGGGAAAACAACGCTGGAGAAGGTATCTGGAACCGTGATCAAAGGGAATTCCAGAACAGACCCTAAAGGAGGCCTGATTCACTCACTGTGCTCCTCCTCTCTCCTCCTCCTCCTCCTCCATAAGTAACTCACATACCGTGCGCTATTGTCCGTGTGTGGTTTTCCATTCCAGCTCTCCATTATCTCTTTTATTTTGTGATTTGTGGCATGCACGTAAAGGGAAAAGGTCGGCCGCCCCAAAGCAGAACATCCTGAGCTTAGTCCCACGTCGTAAACTGGGCTTCTAGGAGACCATTCCCTATTGGCTGCAGAGCGAGGACTGCGGTGTCCTTGGTCCTTGCGGCTACAAGCCTTGTCTGTCGTCAATCACCGTGGTTTCGTAATGAATGGTCTGACGTCATTATTGATCCGGACAGAGAGGTCTTGTTCTCCGAGTGCCATTGGTCTTGTGATTGTAGGCCTCGGTCATGATATTACGGAGATAGCAACGCCCATAACTTACACCGAAATGTGTTGGTGTTGGTCGTTAATACTGATCCGGACTCTATGGAGATTTGTTTGTCCAGTCGTTCTGGTTCTGTTGTCAGCAACGCAGGCCTGGGCTTTCTATACCAACGCTGCTGAGTACGCTGTAGGTTTAGCTCGGAACTGTGGGACCGTACAGTGGAGTTTTTAGTCGCTTTATGAGTGCGGTTTTTGGAAGAACTTTTCACATTTCTGGACCAACACTTACTGCGGGTCTCTGGTAGGCCGGGTTGGTGCGGTGATGTATGTATTATAAAAGGAAGCGTAGAGTCAAATCCTGTTACGCAATCTTAAGACATGATTGGAATTTCATTAACTCATCCTCGTCGTCCTTGTCATACTCTCTGCCCATCAAACTTTGTTTATGATCTCTCTCTCTCTCTCTCTCTCTCTCTCTCTCTCTCTCTCTCTCTCTCTCTCTCTCTCTCTCTCTCTCTAATGATACAGTTTTTGATCTCACTCGCTCCCTCTTTTTCTAGTAATACCGTTATTTAATCTCTCTCTCTCTCTCTCTCCCCTCTCTCTCTCTCTCTCTCTCTCTCTCTCTCTTCTCTAGTAATACAGTTTTTGATCTCTCTTGCTCCCTCTTTGTTTTAGTAATACCGTTATTTAATCTCTCTCTCTCCCCTCTCTCTCTCTCTTTCTCTCTCTCTCTCTCTCTCTCTCTCTCTCTCTCCTCTCTCTCTCTCTCTCTCTCTCTCCCACCCCACCTCTCCTCCGAAAGGACACCAATGTAAAAAAAACCCAAAAACAACAACAACAACAACAAAAACCAGCATTTTCCCATTCAAACGTGGAGTAATAGACCCGACAGACACAAACGTCTTCCTTCCTGTTTCTCTGATGTCAAACGGGGTTCCCATTACCAATACCCTTCACCGTGAGCAATGACGTCAGGAGGTAGGTCGACTTCAGTCCTCCTCACTCACTGCTGTGCTTCTGTGTGTGTGTGTGTGTGTGTGTGTGTGTGTGTGTGTGTGTGGGGTGTGGTGTGTGTGCTCGCGAGAGAGAGAGAGAGAGAGAGAGAGAGAGAGAGAGAGAGAGAGAGAGAGAGAGAGAGAGAGAGAGAGAGAGGAGTGTGTGTGGTGCGCGCGCGCACATGCGTGCACGAGCACGTGCGAGCGTCGCGCGTGTACACTTTCAGATTCGCTTTCCACTTCTCTAGTTTCCCCGATTCGTGTCGACAGATGGTGCTGCGGATGTTGTTTATTCCACTGCTTCTCGTCCAACACTCCACAGACATCATTACTTTACACGGAACCTGACGTTTGACTTCAGAGGGGAAAAAAAACTACACCAGCAAAGGGAATGGGGGGGGGGGGGGGGGGGGGGGGGGGGGGGTGAGGGGGAGGGGGGGGGGAGTAAAGACGATTGACATTGTGTGAGAAGAGAGTGAAAAGGATGCACGGGGCCTTTCTATCTTGACCAAACGATTTTTTTTTTCCGTCCCCCCCCCCCCCCCCCCCCCCCCCCTTCACACCCCCACTCTTTTTGTTCTTTCCTTTCCTTTAGAAAATTTTCATTGTTTATTTATTTCCTCATTTATTCATTTATTTATCTACTTACTGTAAAGCGAGCCATGAAGTCCAGAGAGATTTGGTTTCTCTTCTGAATAATTCTAATACTGCTGCTGCTGCTACTGCTGCTACTGCTACTACTACCACCACCACCACCACCACTAATGATGATGATGATGATGATGACGATTTTGGTAACGGTAAGAAGTTAAATAAAATATAGGTAACGATTACCGCTTCAGAGATACCACTCAACTACTTCTACTACTACTACTACTGCTGCTGCTGCTGCTGCTTCTTCTACTACCACTGCTGTTGCAGTTGCCGTTCCTCAGCCGTAATCCTATGACTTGTGGGACAAGATGCAAGCGTTGAGCAAGGATCCATCGGCCGATCATTTCCTGGGGAGATTTATATTCCCTACTTCTCTCAGGCCGCAATGGCAGGGATGCCTTCTCTGTCTGCGTGAGTGCGCGGGTGCACGTGCGCGTGAGGGAGAGAGAGAGAGAGAGAGAGAGAGAGAGAGAGAGAGAGAGAGAGAAAAGAGAGAGAAGAGAGAAGAGACAGAGAAGAGAGAAGAAAGAGAGAGAGACAGAGACAGAGAGAGAGACAAGCAAAGAAGAGAGAGAGAGACGGACAGAGAGAAAGAAAGAGAGAGAGAGAGAGAGAGAGAGAGAGAGAGAGAGAGAGAGAGAGAGAGAGAGAGGAGAGAGAGAGAGAGAGAGAGAGAGAGAGGCAGTGTGCTGTTATCTGTTTTCCGACAAGACACAACAGACCATTTTTGACCATTACCTCAGAGACACTTCCACCCCTCCACCCACCCCTCCCCACTGCCCCCACCTCCCCTGTATTCCAGGGACAGACAAACCTGTGACGTGCCAAAAAAACAGTTCCCATCGACCAACACGAAGGAATGTGATCGAAAAGAAAAATGATCTAAACAATGATCAAATATGTATTTGTGTTAGTTAAGTACCGCTGGTACTTGTACGTACTCTTCTACTTCTTTGAAATGTATTGATAGCATTTCCTCCTTCTCAGCTGCTAAGGTCGTTGCTGCTGAAACTGGTGCCGGTGCTGCTGCCTCTGTCTCTCAAAGTACCTAAAAAATAAAATAAAATAACATAAACTAACAAACAACACCTTCACTTTCCTTACCTTCATTTATTTCCTTTCTTGTAAAACCTGAAACAACCTTTTTGTGCCTCTGTACATCACCCCACCAAAATCAT
>JAFLJL010015422.1:27500-45000 GCA_018398815.1 Conus ventricosus
AGGGTCACACTCACCTAACAACGTGGGCAGGGGTCGGCCAAGATCCCCACAAATACATCCTACTGAGGAGAATCGAGACACCACCTGAACCAACTGTCCTAATCACCCAAGTCACGGCAGCTGGCACTACTTTTTTTCTTTTTTTTGTACTCCCAGTTCTTATAGAACAGGAGTACTTTACAATGGAAAAGAAAAATGCTGTCTGTCTGTCTGTCTGTCTGTCTCTGTCTGTCTGTTCTGTCTGTCCCCTGTTTTGTTTGTCTGTGTGTCCGTCCGGGGTCAAAATGTGTTCCACTCGCTCCACACAACACGTCTGGGGCCGATCCTTTCTGAAAATTTGTAGGTATGTTCATTATGGGTCACAGATGATCCCAATGTTTTATTTTACCGTTAAAGCAGTTACTAACGGCTATAAACGGCCCATAACGGTTTTCTTCTTTATGGAAAATCTCCGAAAGTACTTGGTCGATCTTCCGAAAATTTGTAGGTATGTTCATTATGGGTCACGGATGATGACCGATGTTTACCAAATAGCCGTTACTAACGGCTATAACGGCCCAAAACGGGTTTACCTGCTTTAGGAATAAGTCACGTCGTGTTCAAGTATAACTGCGAGTACGTTTATCGCATTGCATCGTAGTACTGTTTCGCTGCGCTGCACTGCTTTGTCCAATGGCAAATAGCGCTTTCATCAACATCGTAGTCGGAGCCTTATCGAGGGAGCTTTGCGTTGCTGTCTCGTAGACGGTGTTTCTGATGCACATCGCTCTTCGTGGAAGATATAAGGCAAAAGTGTCCCACTAGGTGATCACTAGTCCTGCCTGGAGAATCACGACAGTGTCCCTAGTAATCATCTCGTCTTGCTGGAGATGTCAACGACAGTGTCCCTAGTGATCATCAGGTCTTGCTGGAGAATTCCAACGACAGGTCCTTAGTGATCATCTGGTCTTGCTGGAGATTTCAACGACATGTCCCTGGATCATTGGGCGCTGGAGATTCAAAAACATGTCCCTGTGACTCTGGTCTTGCGGGGATTCAACGACAGTGCCCCCTTGCATCAGTCGCTGGGATTCAAAACAGTGCCCCAGGATATTGGTCTTGTGAGATTTTAACACAGTGTCCCTATGACATCTGGTCTTGCTGGAGATTTCAACGACGTGTCCCCAGGGCATCTGGTCCCGCTGGGGTTTCAACACAGTGCCCCAGTGACATCTGTCCCGCTGGAGATTTAAAAGACAGTTCCCTATGATCATTTGGGCCGCTGGAGTTTCAACACAGTGTCCCAGTGTCATCGGGGCTTGCTGGAGAATTTCAAAGAAGTGTTGGGGTATCAGTGGGGGGGGGGGGGGGGGGGGGGGGCGGGGTCGGTCCCGGGTCCTTTTGAGTTTGGGCCTTGAGGGCCGGAGGAAACGTCCTTGTGGGCATTGTTTGCACAAGAAGTGAGGATGGGGGGGGGGGGGGGGGGGGGGGGGGGGGGGGGGGGGGAGTTTTTGGTGTTTAGTTTGTTGGGGGGGGGTTTGTTGTGAGTGTGTGAGGGTATGGGTGGGTGGGTTTGGGGGGGGTGGGTTGTGTGTGTGTGTGGTGTGTGTGTTTTGGGTGTGGTGTGTGTTTGTGGTGTGTAAGTTGTTGTTGGTGTTTTGGGGGTGTGTGTTGTGTGGTGTGTGTGTTCGTGTTGTGGTGTTTGGGGGGTGTTGCGTGTGATGTGTGTGTGTGTGTGTTTGGAATGTGTGTGTTGTTGTGTGTGTGTGTGTTGGGGGTGTGGTGTTGAAGTGGTGTATTATTTGTGTGTGGTGTGTGTGTGTTGTGTGGGTGTGGTGTGAGTGTGAATGTGTGTGTGTGTGTTGTGTGTGTGTTGTGTGTTTTGTGGTGGTGGTGGTGATTTGGGGTGGGCTGTTGGTGTGTGCCGCCCGTGCGGGTTTTATAATTGAGGCAAGTAAAAAATTGCATTGTATTTTTTTTTTTCATCGGTCGCTTTTTGCACCTTTCCCCCCCCCTTCTCCCCTCTCTCTTTCCCCTCCTCCCCCCTCCTCTCTCCTCTCCTTCTCTAACCAGCATCTTTTAGGCAAAATGAAGGAGAGAAACATAAAAAGGGACACGTGTTCATTTTGGGTGTCTCCGCCTTCCATCAACCCCCCCCCCCCCCCCCCCCTCCCCCAAAAAATCCATCTCCCCCCTCTCTCTTTCCCCTCTCTCCCTCACCCTCTCTCTTTTTTTCTACACACACACACCACCAAAACCCCACACCCCACCAACACAACACAAACCAAAACGCGCCGCGCGCGCCACAAAACACCAACCACCTAAAACACACACACACACACACACAACACACACACACCCCCCACACACACGCACGCGCGCCAACCAACCACACAAAACACCAAAACACACTACACCTCCCCCCCCCCCCCACACACAAACCAACATACATACCCCCCCCCCCACCCCCACCCACCCCCCCCCCACACACCGCTGCTGGGTCCCTTTCGTCGCCCCTCAATGCAGCATTGAAAAGGGAGGAAGCAAAACAAGGGCCCCCGCCCGAACCCTCCCCCCCCCCCCCCCCCCCCCCCCCCCCCCCCCCCCCCCCCCCACCCCATTCAGCCCTGGTATCTTTTGGCCATCACGTTTATTGATCACTTCAACCCCGCCCTCCGCCCTTCACCCACTCCCATCACGTCCATAGGGCTGCACAGCAGAAATGAACGCGCCAAAGCCTTGCTCAATAACGATTCGAGTATTTTATAGACTTGCGTAATTGGACTGTTCTGAGACTTTTCATTGTGTTTAAAAGTTGATTCTCCTTATTTTCTTTCGCACAACCATCAAGGTACAAGCCAGGTGGTGTCCAAGCAGACAGATCCAAAATCAAAGGAATGGGATTATTTTGTGCTTTTGAAGATGGCGCAAAGATAGGGGTCACGGGTAAGGCGCAAAGGCCTGAAACGTGACGTCATATTTTGGAAGTCATTCATTTGAAGATTGTTCGTGCAGCGGTGACAGCCCGATACGGCCCTTTGCTGTCGGCTGGACAATGAGCAACACTGCCTTACCTTGTGATTTCATCGGTCAAGACCCCCACCCCCACCCAATCTACGGAAATAATTGGTGGGGACTTGTTCTTTTAATCAAGTATCAGTTTAAGATTAACACGCAGGCTCAAATGTTTTTCGGTGGGCCTCAAAACGCTTACGTGGATTTTGTAGTGTTTCAGTGTTGCAAAATCCCCAATTGTGGCGTGCAGCCACTACCTCCTCCCATACCCGACAGAGAGGACCTCACCCTCTCCAGGAGGAGACAACCACATCCATGGAAGGGGGCTGGGGGGTGGAGGGGGGGGGGGCGGCGGAGAGTGAGTATCTGACTGCCGTTTCAGCGATCCACTTGAGGTCTTATTGGATCGCCAAATCTGGACCATTACTTGGCGAAAAACCGTTGGTGAATGATGTACAGTCTTTGTCACGTGTTCGCGGTAGGTCTTCTTGAAACGAAAAGGCTGCTGAGATAGTCAAACGAAAAGGCTGCTGAGATACTCAAACGAAAAGGCTGCTGCGATACTCAAACGCAAGAAAGAAACAAAACATGTAACGCTCACACAAAAAGGAAAAGAAGAGAGAAAGAAAGAAAAGAAAGAAGAAGAGGAGAAGAGAGAGAGAGAGAGAGAGAGAGAGAGAGAGAGAGAGAGAGAGAGAGAGAGGAGAGAGAGAGAGAGAGAAAAGAGGAATGGAAACGGGAGGTCACGGGTGTGTGACGCGAGGAGAGAGGAGAGAGAGAGAGAGGAGAGAGAGGAGAGAGAGGAGAGAGAGAGAGAGAGAGAGAGAGAGAGAGATGAGAGAGAGAGAGAGAGAGAGAGAGAGAGAGAGAGAGGAGAGAGAGAGGAGAGAGGAGAGAGAGAGAGAGAGAGAGAGGAGAGAGATAGAGAGAGCTCTGGAATCATTACGTAAGGTATGATGCGTCATTTTGGTGAATTAAAGTAATACTAAACTCGACACGTACAAAGCGAAACGCAGGACATGTGGATCTGAATCAACCGACAATGATACGTGAAGTTGAACTGTTTGATGATAAAAGAAGTTGAACTGTTTGATGATAAAAGAAGTTGAACTGTTTGATAATAAATGAAGTTGAACTGTTTGATAATAAATGAAGCTGAACTGTTTGATGATAAATGAAGTTGAACTGTTTGATGATAAATGAAGTTGAACTGTTTGATGATAAATGAAGTTGAAAAATGTTTGATGATAAATGAATTTTAACTTTTTTTGATGATAAATGAAGTTGAACTGTTTTAATTTAAAAGTGAAGTTGAGTGTTTGGGTGATAAAATGAATTTTAACTGTTTTATGATAAATGAAACTTGGGTGTTGGATGATAAGTGAAGTTGAGTGTTTGGTTTTTATAAGTGAAGTTTTTAAAAAATTTTCCCCCGCAATTTTTTTTGGGCCTTGGGAAAAGAAATCTCAAGGGGCCCCCCCCTTCTAGTTTTAAAAATTGATTTGGTCCGGCTTTGGGGCCTGGGGGAGGGAAAGGGATGAATGGGGGGGGGGGGGGGGGGGGGGGATTTTTTTTTCTCTAAAATTTAGCACCCACAACACACAAACCCCGAAAACAAGCACGCAACGGACGCAAGCCCGCACGCACAACCCCAAAACCCCACACACACACCCCAAAACACAACACACACCCCACACCCCACACACAACCCCAACGCACGCACGCAACAAACACGCACTTTAACACACACAAAAACCCCACACAACCCCAACCAAACACGGGGTTCAAGAGAGGAGGAGAGAGAGAGAGAAGAGAGGGGATTTTAAAAAAAAATGACGTGGTTTTTACAACGGTTTGGGCCCTTTTTTTGGGGAATTTCCGTGTGTGCAAAAAATTCTGTAGTCTTTGTCTGTTTGTCTTTTGTCTGTCCCAAACTCTCTCTCTCTCTCTCCTCCTCTTTTCCCCTCTCCCTCTTTCTTTCTCTTCTCTCCTCAAAGCTTTTGCATCAGTGGAGAGGGTTTTTCCGATCCCCAAAAAACCAGGGGCTTTCCAAAAGGAAGGGTCACTTTTAGTTCAAAACAGGCTACTCAGCGGACTTTTACGAACCCGGAAAAAATATAAGCCACTTCGGGTTAAAAAGGTTCTCGGGGTGTTTTGGGGGTGTGTGTGTGTGTGTTTGTGGTGTGTTTTGGGGGGTTGTGTGTGTGTGGGGTTCGGGGTTGTTTGTGTGTGTGTGTGGATTTTGTGTGGTTTTGTTTTGTGTGGTGCTTGTGGGTGCTTGTGTCAATGATAGAATGGGGCGCGCCGCGCGCTTTTGTGTGTTTGTGTTTTGTGTGTGTGTTTTGTTTTTTTTTGTGGGTTTTGTGTGCGTGCGTGGGGCCCTTTGGGGCCGGGGCCCTGCGTGCGTGCGTGGGGGGTGTGTTTTTGTGTGTTGTGGGTTTTGTTTGTTTTGGTTTTGGGGAGGGTTTTTGGGGGGTGGTTGTGGTGTGTTTTTTGTTTTTTGTTTGTTTTTGGTGTTTTTGTGTGTGTGTGTGTGTTTTGTGCCCTTTCGTGCTGCGTGCGTGGCCCCTGCGGTTGGGGGCTGCGTGCGGGGACGTGTGTTTGGGGGGTGTGCGGCTTGGTGTGCATGCGATGCCCTCGTCGAGTGTGTGGGTGTTTGTGTACCGGAGGGGGGCCTACATCATTTAAAAAAAGTATGAACGGGGCTTTTCCTCTGGAAAAAAAAATTTGTGGCCTTTTGGGGCGCCGGGGGATGCAAAGGGGCCTTTTCCTTTATCTTTGGGCGGGGGCAGCAATGGTGTTTATTAGCCCGTAAGCACGGAGGATGCCCACATTCTCTGGGACGGGCGACAAAGAAAGGAGACTGGCAAGAAAAGGGGGAAAAAAGAAGGAAAACCCAAAAAGGAAGAAAGGGGGAAAAAGAAATAAGGGGAAGGGGAGAAGAGAGGGGAAAAAAGATGAAGGGGGGGGGAGAGAGGGGGAGGAGAGGGGTGAGAGAGAGAAATTCTCTCTTCCCCTTTCTCCCCCCCCCCACCACCCCGCACGCACGCCCGCACGCAACCGGGCACAACACACACACACACCCCAACACACCCAAAAACAAACCACACCAACAAAACCACCCCACTTTCCCCTAAACGGCATTAAAACAGACAGGCAGACGTCAGACAAAAGCCCGCCCGACAAGGGCTTTAGTCAAACCCCCCCCACTTCCCCTTTTTTGGGGATACCGACTGGAACAAAGGGACGGACGGCAGAAACGCACACACACAACCAAACACACACCCCCAAAAAACACCCACCATACACACACACCCCCACATACACACACACAAAATACACACCCAAAAACAACACACAACATACCCCACACACCCACACACACAAACACAAAACACACACACACACATACACACACCAAAACCCACAAAAACAAAACCACACACAAAACACCAAACCCACACACAACCCCCCACCAACCAAAAAAACAACACATACACACCAAACCCCCCACACACACACCACACACACACTACCCTCACACCCCACCCCAGCACACCCCAAACCAAAAACACACACAACACACACACACACACCCACCACACACACATTACACACAAACCCCACCAAAACCCCACCACACACACACAAAACACACCCCACCCCAACACACACCACACATTAAAAACACACACCACAAACCACACACCCCACACACAAAACACACCACCCCACACACACCCACAAACACCACACACACCACACACCACAAAACAACAACACCACACACACACACCCCACACAAACACCACACAACCCCAACCCCACAACACAACACCCAATACACACAACACCAAAAACACTAACACCACAAAACACACACCCTACCCACACCAAAACCCCACACACACACACACAAAAACACAAAAAAACAAAAACCCACCTAAAAGACACACACAAACCCAACCCACAAAACACAAACACCAACACACACACACACACACCACACACACACACACAAAAAAAAAAACAACACCCCTCACACCACACAGCGCCACACACATCACAAAAACAAAAAACCCCCACAACCACACTCACCCACACAAACACACACCACACACCAAAACCCCAAAAAAAACACACACCACACACAAAAATTTACACCCACCCACACACACCAAAAACGCCAACACACCAAAACCCCCCACACACCACACCCACACACACACACACCACCCCCAACCCACACATTACACACCAAACCAAACACCACCTTAAAGACACCACCGAACACAACAACAACACCCCCACAACCCCCCCCAACCCACCAAACTCCCAAACCCCCCGCCCTGCCCCTCCTTCGACCCTTTTTCCCCACCTTAAACCCCCCCCCCCCCACCCTCCCCCCCCCAAATTTAAAAAAATTTGTTTTTTCCCCAAAAAAATTGGGTGGGGAGAGAAAAAACTAACCACCCCTTCCCAAAATAATTTCCCCAGGGTGAAAGGACTATGACAGGAGGGAGGGGGGATAATTTGGGAAAAGGAAAGGTGGAGGGGGGGGGGGGGGTTGGGGGGGGAGGGGGGGGAAGGGGGGGGAATTTTGGGGGGGGGGTGGGGGAAGCGCCCTTGGTTAACCCTTTTGGGGGGGGGGGGGGGTTTGGGGCGGGGGGGTGGGTTTTGGGAGGAGGTGCGGTTTTCGGCGGGGGGGGTGGGGGGGGGGTGCCGTGCGTCTTGTTGTGCTAAAAATTTTGTGTGTGTGTGTGTGAGTGTGTGGTGTGGTTTGTGGGGTGTTTTTCTGTGGGTTTTTTGTTTGTTTGGATGTTGGGGCCTGTTGCTGAAGTTCGTTTGGAATTTATGCCTTTTTTGTGCTTTCTTGTGTGGTGGGGGGGGAAGGGGGGGGGGCTGTTTTGGGGTTTGTGTGTGTGTGTTTGTTGTGTGGTGTTGTGGGTTTTTGTTTGGGTTTGGGGGGGTTTTTTTTGTTTTTTTTTCCCTTACCTTTTTAGATCCTAAATTAAGTTTTATTTCCTTTTCCTGGATTTTGTTTTTTTGTGTTGTGGTGGGGGGGAGGGGGGGGGGGTGGGGGGGTGGGGGGTGGGGGGTTGGGGGGGGGGGGGGGGGGGTGCGGGGGTTGTGGGGTGTGTTTGTGTATTGTTTGGGGAGGGGGTTTGGGGGTTGGTTTTGTGTTAAAGTGTGTTTTGGGGTGTGTGTTTGTGTTGGGGGTGTGGTGTGGGTCGTGTTTTTGGGGGAGGGGGGGGGGGGGGAAGGGGGGGGGGTTTATGATTTTTTAAGTTTGTGGGGGTGTTTGTTTTTTTTTTTGTAACGGTTTTTTAAAATTTTTTGTTGTATGTCTTCTTAAATTTTTTTTGTTTTTTTTGGTTTTGTGTCTTTTGGGTTGTTGGTTGTTGTTGGTTGTTGGTTGGGTGAATTTTTTGCTCCCGGGGGTTGGGGTCTTTGTTTTGTGTTGAATTTGTTTTTTCCTTTTTTTTTTCATGGGGGTTTTTTTTTTTTTTATTGTTTTTTTCCCCCCCCCCCCCCCGTTTTTCATGCTTTTTTTTTATTTCCAGGGGAATTTTTTTTTTTTTTGTTTTAATTTTAATTTTGGTTTTTGGGATTGTTTTTTTTTTCGGCCCTTTTTCCCCTTTTTTTTTAAACCCTTTTTCCCCCCTTTTTTTGTTTTCCCTTGTTTTGCCAAAAGTTAAAAAAGGTTTTCTTTTAAATTTTTTCTTTTTTGTAAAAAATTTTTTTTCTTTTTCTTTTTTGGGTCTTTATTTTTTTTAAGTTTTTTGTTTTGGGCCTGGCCCGGATTGGGGAATTTTTTCTAATCTGTTTTTTTTTTCCTTTTTTTAATTTTTCCTTTTTCCCCCCCCCCCCCTTTTTTTTGTTTTTTTTGTCCTTTTTTTTTTTTTTCCCTTTTTTCTTTCCAAAAAGGTTTGGGGGCACGGGAAAAAACCCCTTTTCCTTCCCCCCCGTGGCCCCGGTTTATGAGGGGGACCCCTTTTTTAATTTTTTGGCTAAAATTTTTAGGAAAGGGGGGGAAAGGGGGAAAAATTTACCCCCCTTGGGAAAGAAATTAAAATAAAAAAAATAAAGGGGAAAGGGGTTTTTTTAAATTAATAAAATATTAATTTAAATATAAAAAAATTTCCTTTAAAAAAACCCAAAAAAGGGTCAAACCGTATTGGGAGCCAAAATCTGTTTTTAAAAAATTTCTAAATGAAATTTGTAAATATTTTTTTAAAAACTAATATATTATTTAAAATTTTTATAAAATTTTAAAATTTTTAAAAATTTATAAAAAAAAATTTTGTGTTTTTTCGTTTCTGTGCTCCCCCCTGTTGTGTATTTTTTTCTGGGTTAAAAATTGGGGTTTCCTTAAGGGTTCGGTGTGTTTATTTTTGTGTTTTGTTTTGTGAGTTTGTGTGTGTTATGGTGTGGGGGTTGTGTTTTCGCACCAAAAGGAGGGTCGCGCGCGCGCCGCTGCGCGCGGCCCCGTTTTCGTGTTGGGTTTTTTGTGTTTGTGTTTTTTGTTTGTGGGTGTGCATGTTTTCGTGTTCGTGCGTGCGTTCGTGCATTCGTGCATGCGTGCATACGTGCCGATACTTTGGGGTGTGTTTGTGTGCGGGGGGGGCGTGCGTACGTGCGTGCGTGCTTTCGAGCGTTTCGTGCGTTGCGTTTCGTGTTTTGTGGTTGTGTGTGTGTTGTGTGTGTTTTTGGGGGTGTGTTTTTTTATGGTGCAATGCGTGCATACATGGGGCCCCCATTTCCCTTTTGTGCGGGTTTGGGGTGTGTGGGGTTTTGTGTGGTTTGGTTTGTGTGGGGTGTGTTTTGTGTATGCGTGATGCCCTGCGTGGGGGACAACGTGGCGCGCAAATGCGTTTGGTGTGTGTTTTTTTTTTTGGGGTGTGTTTGGTGTGTTTTTGTGGGGGGGGGTGTTGTGTATGTGTTTTGTGGGAAAAGGTGCATGGTGCGGGGCGTTTCATACTTTCGCGCATTTCGTTGGTTTTGGGGTTTTGTGGGTGTGTGTTGGGGGGATTGTGTGTGTGTGTGGGGTTTTGTGTGTGGTGTGTGTATGTGGGTGTGTTGCGTGCATGCGGGCGTGCGTGCAAAACGTGCGCGAAAGGTGCGTGCGTGCGTTGTTTTGTGTGTTTGTTTTTGTGTTTTGTGTGTGATTTTGTGTGTGTGTTGTGTGTGTGGGATGTGTGTGTGTTTTTTGTGTGTGTATGTGTGTGTGTTGTGGTGTGTGTGTGTTTTAGTGCAGGGTTTGGGCCCGGGGGGATCAAACTGAAAAGGGGGAGGACACCCCTTTTGACCACCCAAACCCGTGTGGCCTCTCTCCCTTTGGGGTTTTGGCCGGGGGTGTTTGGGTGGGGGCCCCCTCTGGGGGTGTTTGGCCGGGGGGTGTGTGTGGGTGTGGCCTCTATCCTTTGGGGTTTTGGCCCCGGGGTTGGGGGTGGCTGTGGGGCCCCTATTCCCTGGTGTATGGGGCCCGGGTTTGGGGTTTTGGTTTTGGGGCCCCTATTCGTGGGGTTGGCCGGGTGGGTGTTTGGGTTTTGGGGCCCCTTTCCGTGGGGTTTTGGCCCGGGGTTGGGGTGGCTTGTTGCTCTACCGGGGTGTATGGGGCCGGGGTGGGGTGGGCTTGGGGCCCCTTCCTGGGGTTTGGCCGGGGTGTGTGTGGCTGTGGCCTCTCTCCCCTGGTGTATGGCCGGGGCCGGTTTTGTGGCTTTTGGCCTTAAATCCGTGGTTTTTTGGGCGGGCTGGGTTTTGGGGTGTGGCCTCTACCGTTATGTATGGCCGGGTGGGTGTGGTTGTGGCCTCTAACCGGGGTGTAAAGGCCGGGGGTGTGTGTGGCTGTTGGCCCCTATCCTTTGGTTTAAAGGCCCGGGGTGGGTGTGGTGTGGCCCCCTCTGTGGTGTTGGCCGGGTTTTTGGGGGTGGCTGTGCCCCCTATCCGTGGGGTATGGGGCCCGGGCCTGGGGTGGTGGTTTTGGCCTTTTCTCCGTGGTGTATGGCCGGGCCCGGGGGTGGCTGTGGCCCTCCCCGTGGGGTAAAGGGCCCCCCCGTGTTGGCTGGGCCCTTTCCGTGGTGTATGGCCGGGGGGGTGTGTGGCTGGGGGCCTCTATCCTTTGGGGTAGGCCGGGCTGTGTGTGGCTGTGGCCCCTAACCCTGGGGGTTTTGGCCGGGCTGTGTGTGGCTGGTTGGCTTATTTGTGGGTATGGCCGGGCCGTGGGGTGGCTGTGGCCTCAAAACCGTGGGGTTTGGCCGGGTGTGTGGGGCTTTTGGCCTCTTCCGTGGTGGGATTTGGCCCGGGGTGTGTGTGGCTGTGGCCCTCTCCGGGGGTAGGGCCGGGGGGGTTGGGGGGGCTGTGGGGGTCTCTCCGGGGGGTATGGGGGCTGGGGTGTGGCTGTGGCCTCTCTCCGTGGTGTATGGCCGGGGGGTTTGTGTGCTGTGGCCCCTTCCGTGGTGTATGGCCGGGCTGGGTGTGGCTGGGCCTCTCTCTTTGGTGTATGGCCGGGCTTTTGGGGGGGCCCTTTTGGGCCCCTTCCTTGGTGTATGGCCGGGGTGGGGGTGGTGTTGGGCCCTCTATCCGGGTGTTTTGGCCGGGTGGGTTTTGGCGGGGGCCCTCTCTCGTGGTGTTTGGGGGCTGGGGTGGGGTGGGCCTCTCTCCGTGGTGTTTGGCCGGGCTGGGGGTGGGTTTTGGCCTCTCTCTTCCCCGGGGGTATGGCCGGGGTGTGGGGTGGGGGTTTGGGCCCTTCCTGGTGTTGGCCGGGGGTGTGTGGGCAGTGGCCTCTTTTCCCTGGTGTTGGCCCGGGGTTGGGGGGGCTGTGGGCCCCTATCCCTGGTGTAAAGGCCGGGCTGGGGGGTTTTATGGGGTTTCCCCCCATTGGGGTGTTTTTTGTTTGGGGGGGGGGGGGCCCCCTCCCCTTCCGTGGGGGTAGGGGCCGGGTTTGTGGGGGCTTTGGCCTCAACCGTGGTTGGGGAGGCCCGGGTTGGGGGGGGCTTTGGGCCCCTCTCCTCCCGGTGGGTTGGTGTGGCCCCCTTTTTGGGCCCCAGTGTGTGGCTTTTTGGGCCCCTATGTTGAAAGGGGGGGTTCCCCTCCCCCGGGTTGTTTGGCCGTTTTGGGGGCTGTGGGCCTCTCTCCGTGGTGTATGGCCGGGTGGTGTGGCTGTGGCCCCTTCCGTGGTGTATGGCCGGGGTGTGTGGCTTTGGCCTCTTCCCTGGTTTTATGGCCGGGGTGGGGTGGTTGTGGCCTCTTCCCCTGGGGGTAATTGGGGGGGAGTGTTTTGGCTGTGGCCTCTCCCGTGGTGTTTTGGCCCGGGTTTTGTGGGCTGTGGGCTTAAACCCTGGGGTTTGGCCGGGTGGGGGGGTTTGGCTGTGGCCTTTTCTCCCTGGTGTAGGCCGGGCTGGGTGTGGTGTGGGCCCCTCTCCGTGGTGTATGGCCGGGGTGTTTTGGGTGTGGCCCTTTCCGTGGTGTATGGCCCCCCGGGTTTGTGGGGTTTGGGGGTAGTTGGGGGCCCCTTTTCCCTGGGGTATGGCCGGGCTGGGGGGTGGCTGTGGCCTTCTCCGTGGTGTATGGCCCCGGGGGGTGTTTGGCTTTGGCCTCCCCTTTCCGTTTTGTATGGCCCGGGGTGTGTGGCGTGGGCCCCTTTTTCCCTGGTGTTTTGGGGGCTGTGTGTGGCTGTGGCCCCTATCCGTGGTGTATGGCCGGGTGTGGGGTGGCTTGGCCCTTTTTTTACTTTTCGGGCCCTTTCCCTGGTGTAAAGGGGCCCGGGGTTTTGGGGGTGGCTGTGGGCCCCTCTCCGGGTGTATGGCCGGGGTGTGTGTGGGTGGGCCTCTCTCCGTTGGGGTTAAAAGGCCCCGGGGTGTGTGGCGGGGGCCTTTTCCGTGGGGGTAAAGGGCCCGGGGGGTTGTGGTGTGGCCTCTTTTCCCCGGGGGTATGGGCCGGGTTTGTGGGCTGTGGGCCTTATCCGTGGGGGGGAAAGGCAGGGCTGGGTTTTTGGCTTTTGGCCTCTTCCCCTGGTGTTTGGGGCCCGGGTGGGGGTGGCTGTGGGCCCCTCTCCGTGGGGTATGGCCGGGGTGTGGGGGTGTGCCTCTCTCCGGGTGTATGGCCTTTTCGTGGTTTTGTGGTTTTGGGCCCTCCTTCCCTTGGGGGTATGGCCGGGCAGGTTTTGTGGCTGTGGCCTCTCCCCTGGTGTTTTGGCCGGGCTGTGTGTGGCTGTGGGCCCCTATTCCCTGGTTTTATGGCCGGGTGGGTTTGGCAGTGGCCTCTCTCCCGTGGTTTTATGGCCGGGGGGGTGTGGCTGTGGCCTCTCTCCGTGGGGTATGGCCCGGGTGTGTGTGGGTTGGCCTCTTTTCCGTGGTGTATGGCCGGGCTGTTTGTGGCCCGTGGCCTCTATCCGTGGTTTTATGGCCGGGTGGGTGTGGCTGTGGCCCCTCCCCCGGGGGTGTAGGGCCCCGGGGGGGGTGTGGCGGGGGCCCTCTCCCCTGGGGAAAGGCCGGGCTGTGTGTGGCTGTGGCCCTATATTCCCCGGTGGATTGGGCCGGGGAGGGTGGGCTGTGGCCCTTCCGGGTGTATGGCCCCTTGGGTGAGGCTTGGCCTCCTTTTCCCTGGTGTTGGCCGGGGTGGGTGTGGCTTGGCCCCTTCCGTGGGGTTAGGCCCCGGGGGGGGGTTTGGTGTGGCCTTAATCCGTGGGGTATGGGCCGGGTGTGTGGGCTAGGCCTTTTCCGTGGGGTATGGCCGGGCTGTGTTTGGGGTTTGGGGCCCCTATCCGTGGTTTTTTTTAGGGGCCCGGGGTTTTGGGGGTGGCAGTGGCCTTTTTCCGTGGTGTATGGCCCGGGGTGTGTGTGGGGTGTGGCCTCTTTCCCCGGGTTTTTGGGGCCCGGGGTGTGTGTGGCTGTGGCCCCTATTTCCCTGGGGGTATGGCCGGGCGGGTTTTGGCTGTGGCCTCTCTCCTTTTTGTTTGGCCGGGGGTGGGTGTGGGTGTGGTCTTCCGTGGTGTATTGGGGGGGCCCGTGTGTGGCTGTTTTCCTCCTCCGTGGTGTAAAGGGCCCGGGGTGTGTGTGGCTGTGGCCTCCCATCCGTTTGGTTTTAAAGGCCGGGCTGGGTGTGGGGCTGTGGCCTTTTCTCCGTGGTGTTTGGCCGGGCTGGGGGTGGCTGTGGCCCCTCTCCGTGGTTTATGGCCCGGGCCCCGTTTGTGGCTGTGGGGCCCTTCCGTGGTGTATGGCCGGGCTGGGGTGGGGTGTGGCCCCCTTTCCCCGGGGTTTTTTGGCGGGGGGGGTGTGGCTGTGGCTCTCTCCCCCTGGTTTTATGGCCCGGGGTGTGTGGGCTGTGCCTTCTCCGTGGGGTATGGCCGGGTGTGTGTGGGGTGTTTCCCCTATCCGGGGTTATGGCCGGGCTGGTGTGGGGTGTGGCCTCTTCCCCGGGTTAAAGGCCCGGGTTTTGGGGGGGGGCTTGGGGGCCTCTCTTTCCCTTTGGGTATGGCCGGGGGGGGGGTGTGGGGTGGCCCCCTCTCCGTGGTGTATGGCCCGGGTGTGTGTTGGTGGGCCCCCTTCCGTGGTGTAAAGGCCGGGTTTTGGGGTGGCTGTGGCCTCTCCCCCCGTGGTGTTTGGGGGGTGTGTGTTGGGGTTGGCCCCCCTTTTTGTGGGGTATGCCGGGTGGGTGTTTGGGTGTGGCCCCTACCGTGGTGGGATGGCCGGGCTGTGTGTGGGGTGTGGCCTCAATTCCCCTGGGGTTTGGCCGGGTGTGTGGGCTGTGGGCCCCCTCTCGTGGTGTTGCCGGGGGTGGGTGTGGCTGTGGGCCTCTTTTGTGGGAAAGGCCGGGGTGTGTTGGGCCCGGGCCTCTTCCCGGGGGGTAGCCCGGTGTGTGTGGCTGTTGGCCTCTATCCGGGGGTGTATGGCCCGGGGGGTGTTGTTTTGGCTTTTTGGCCTATATCCCCCCGGGGTAAAGGCGGGTGGGTGTGGCTGTGGCCCTCTACCCTGGTGTATGGGCCCCCGGGTGGTGTGGCTGTGGGGCCCCTTTTCGTGGTTTTATGGCCGGGGTGTGTGGCTGTGGGCCCCTTTCCTTTTGTAAAGGGGGGGGCGGGGTGTGGCCTTTTGGCCCCCTTTCCGTGGTGTATGGCCCGGGGTGGGTTGGCGGGGCCCTCTCCGTTGGGGTTTGGCCCCGGGGTGTGTGTGGCTGTGGGCCCCTTTCCCCTTTTTTTTAATGGCCGGGGTTTGTGTGGCTGTGGCCCCCTTTTCCGTGGTGTATGGGGGGGGCTGGGGGTGGCTGTGGCCTCTCTCCGTGGTGGGAAAGGCCCTGGGGGGGTGGGTGTGGGCGTTTGGGCCCCTCTCCGTGGTGTATGGCCGGGTGGGTTTTTTGGGTTGGCCTCTCCTTGGGGTATGGCCGGGCTGGGTTTTTGGCTGTGGCCTCTTTCCGTGGTGTTATGGCCGGCTGGGTTTGGCTTGGGCCCCTCTCCGGGGGTGTATTGGGCCCCGGGGTGGGTGTTGGGGTGTGGGCCTTTCTTTGTGGTGTATGGGCCCGGGGTGGGGGGGGTGGCTGTGGCCTCTACCCTGGTGTATGGCCGGGGGGGGGTTGGCTTTTTGGGGCCCCTTTCCGTGGTTTTATGGCCGGGTGGGTGTGGGTGGGCCTCCCCTTTCCCTGGTGATTGGCGGGGTGGGTGTGGCTGTGGCCCCTTCCGTGGTGTTGGGGCTGGGTGTTTGGGTGTGGCCTCTCTCCCTGGGGTATGGCCGGGCCCTGGGTGTTGGGTGGGCCTCTCAATCCGGGGGGTGTATGTGGTTTTCCGGGGGCCGGTGTGTTGGGTGTGGCCCTTACCCTGGGGTAAGGGCCCGGGCCCGGGTGTTTGGGTGGGCCTCTTTCCGTGGGGTAAGGCGGGCTGGGTGTGGCTTTTGGCCCCCTTCCGGGGGTGTAGGGCCCCGGGTGTGTGTGGCTTGGCCCCCTATCCCTGGTTTTGGCCCCGGGGTTTGTGTGGCGTGGCCTCTTCCGTGGTTATGGGGGGCTGTGTGGGGCTTGGCCTCTCTCCCCTGGGGTATGGCCGGGTTTGGGTTTTGGCTGGGGCCTCTTCTCCTTTTTATGGCCGGGGGTTTTTGGGGGTGGCTTTGTGGCCTTTTTTCTTTCCGGGGGGGATGCCGGGAAGGGTGTGGGTGTGGGCCCCTTCCCTGGTGTTTGGGGCCCGGGCCCGGGGGTGGGGTGGGGCCTCTTCCCCTGGTGTATGGCCGGGCTGTTTTGTTTGGCTGTGGCCTCTAATCCGTTTGGGGTATGGCCGGGCCCGTGTGTGGTTTTGGCCTTAAACCTTTGGGGTATGGCCGGGTGGGTTTTGGCTGTGGGCTCTATCCCTGGTGTAAAGGGCCCGGGCCCGTGTGGGCTGTGGGCCCCTCTCCCCTTTTGGGGTTTTGGCCCCGGGTGGGGTGGCCCGTGGCCCCCCTATCCTTTTTGTTTTGGCCGGGTTGGGGGTGGCTGTGGCCTCTTCCGGGTGAAAGGCCGGGTTTGGGGGGGTGTGGCCTCTTCCCTTGGGGGTATGCCGGGGGTGGGGGGGGGCTGTGGCCTCTCTCCGTGGGGTTTTCCGGGGGTTTGTTGGTGGGCCTATACGTGGGGAAAAAGGGGGGGCTGGGTGTGGCGTGGCCCTCCCGTGGTTTTATGGCCGGGCCCGGGTGTGGGTGTGGCCCCCCTTTCCCGGGGGTTTAAAGGCCCCGGGTGGGTTTTGGCTGTGGCCTCTCTTCCGTGGGGTAGGGGCCGGGGGGGGGGGGTGTGGGCCTCTCTCCTTTGGGGTATTTTGGGCCCGGGGTGGGTGTGGCGTGGCCCCTTCCCTGGGTATGGGCCGGGGTGGGGTTTTGGTGTGGCCTCTCAAGGGGGGTAGGCCGGGTGGGTTTTGGTGTGGCCTCTCTTTCCCTTTGGGGTATGGCCGGGCGGGTGTGGCTGTGGCCTCTCTCCGTGGGGGATGGCCCGGGGTGGGTTTTTGGGTGTGGCCCTATCCGTGGGGTATTTGGCCGGGGGTGGGGGTGGCTGTGGCCTCTCTCCGTTTGGGGTAAGGCCCGGGGTTGGTGGGGGCTGTGGCCTCTCCCCCGTGGTGTAGGCCGGGGTTGGGGGGGGCTGTGGCCTCTCTCCCCTTTTGAAAGGCCGGGGTGGTGTGGGTGTAGGCCTTTTTCCGTGGTGTATTGGCCCCCGGGTTGGTTTTGGCTTGGGGCCCCTTCCGTGGTGTAAGCCCCGGGCTTTTGGGTCCCGGCTTTGGCCTCTTCCGTGGTGTATGGCCCGGGGGGGGGTGGCTGTGGCCTTCTCCGTGGTGATGGCCGGGGTGGGTTTGGCGTGGCCTCTCTCCGTGGTGTATGGCCGGGCTGGGTGTGGCTGTGGCCCCAATTTCCCTGGTGTATGGCCGGGCTTGGGGGTGGCGTGGGCCCCTTCCCTGGGGTATTGGGCCCGGGGTTTTGGGGTGTGGAAAATTCCGTGGTGTATGGGCCCGGGGTGTGTTTGGCTGTGGGCCCCTTCCGGGGGTAAAGGCCGGGCTGTGTTGGCTGTT
>JAFLJL010015424.1:0-23644 GCA_018398815.1 Conus ventricosus
GAAAGTAGAAGCGGCGAAAATAATTGGACACACCGCGGTCGGCTGGACTAAGACTTGGCGGGATCCCAGTATTTCTGTCTATGCATATTCGACTTATTAGCTTAGTTTACTACATAATAAATGTCAGGTGTGCTACCAGCATTTATTGTCGACGAACATTAGTTGTTTTTCCTTTGTCTTTTTTTTTTTCTTTTGACTCAGTATGTGCGCAGGTTTGTGAGTACACATGTGCGTGCTTGCACGCGCACGCGCGCGCGCACCTGTGTGTGTGTGTGTGTGTGTGTGTGTGTGTGTGTGGTGTGTGTGTGTGTGTGTGTGTGTGTGTGTGCGTGTGTGTGTTCGCGCGCGCCCGTACGCAAGGGCAGATGCACTCACTCAGGCGCTTTTTCCAATTTCATTTTAAACCAAAATTGTCAAAATGGGAATATCAATATGGAAGAAAAAAAAAGAAGAAGAAGAATCTGAGTGAGTCCCCACCACCAATGCTTCATCAAACACAGAACGAAAAGTCAATGCGCACACGCCAGTCAGGCGGACAGCCAGCGGTGGTCAGGGAGAGGACAATGGACATTACAATTGCAATCAGGGGGCGATTGCTTCGCCCAGCAGGGAGGACGTCCAACTTCTCCACCTTTTGTTGTTGTTTTTCTTCTTAATGTCCGGACCACTGCCAAACAACATTAACACCTATAAGTTGTCGTGGAGGCAGGATAGCAGACGCAGACAAGGGAGGAAAGGAGGGGGGTGGGGGGGAGGAGGGAGGGCTGTGGCTGTCTCCCCTAAGATAAAAAGGGGTAAGTAATGAAAATGGGGGAAGGGGGAGAGGGATGCCGTCCAATGGGGTAAAAGGTGAGGGAAGGGAAGGAAGGAGCGGTGGGGGTGAGGGTGTTTGTATTATATATATTTATATATATATATATTTATATATATATATATTATATATATATATATTATATATATATATTAATTTATATATATATGTGTGTGTGTGTGTGTAGTTAAAATACCAAAATGATTTTGATAGTGCTCGACCCTTGGGGAGCAACATTTGTTTAAAATAGGTTTTTTATAACAGAATCTACAAATTTGTTTCGAGCGCGTTGCGCTGTCATCAGGATGGTTTTTTGGTTTGCCCACCGCCGATGTTATATAGCGTGTGGGCTCCCGTTTGCGGTTGTTTGCACATGCGGGTTGGCTGCAGAGAACTGATAATACCAATCCTGACTCAAAACCGCTCTCAACCAGTTCGAGCGGTTTTGAGTCAGGAATTGGTATTTATCAGTTCTCTCCTAGTAAACCCTACAAACAAACATACAGGCAACTTACACACACTAAGACACACACACACTAACACACACACAGACACACTAACACACACACACACCACACACACACACACACACACACCACACAGCACACACACACACATACACACACACACACACGTACAATCACACACACAACACTCTTTTCTCTTTCTTTCTCTCTCAATTAAAATGACTAAAAACCGCACACTTCCTTCTGACTAATTCTACCTACAAACTTTGTACACAGACAGGCAGACCGGGGCTGAAACCTATCACTTAATTTAAACGGCTCGCGCCTTCGTTTTACACAAGCGCAGGCTAGCGTACTTCTGGTTGCAAACTCACTATCGGCATGGGTTGCACCACATTGCATTCAGCAAATGAGTTGGAAAATTCTAGATTGCTACGTCGCTCGAGGCCTGTCACTGACAAGACCGGTTTCTGCTATTGTAGTTCAAGCTACCGCACAAAAGTTGTGTTTTGACTGCGCCCCGTGTACCACTGTGTTTTAGTGTGTTATTTAAATGGCTAAAACGTTTACTGAAGAACAGGTTTGGCTATTCGAGACTACATGTTTACTTTAACTGCAAGAGAACTGTCATATGCCGCTTTTAACTCACCATCGCCCTCAAACCAGGTTTTCGGGCGAAAGTGACCTAGAAGCGGCATAATACAGTTCTCTGACAATAAACTTTAATAACCAAAAAATAACGATTATCTACAAACAGACATACTGTGTACGGGTTATCCTGTTTAATACATAATTTACAAAACTTACTTGTCTTTTAAAACTAAGTTATATTTTTTTGACATAAAATCCGCACACTTATTTCGACTAATTTTTACCTACAAAACAAATGGGTAACAGATAGATGACACAGGCGAAACATGACGCTTTATTTTACGCTGGCGCAGACGATCGACCTTCGGTACATCCAGCGCACCCGCCTGCTTACAAACCGCGACCAAAAAATCAATAAAGCGGAGACTGGGCCGTGCAGGTGAGGGTGGGTGGGGGGGGTGTATTCATTTCAGGTTGACATCGACACATGCGGCGCGTTACGAATTTCCTAGACTGTCCACGTTTCACTCCACTTTGGTGGCCGCCACATCAGCAAGACCGGTTTTGTATTGTCATTTATCTGGAGCGGCGTTGGGCTGAGAAGGTGTTTGTGCCGGTGGTTTTGTTAACTTACTGAAGAACAGTTTTGCTATTCGGGCCATAAGTTTTACTTTAACTGCAGTAAGAGTTTTGTGAAAGAATTAGGCGAAGGCATGTAGTGAACCCGAAAAAAGTGAACTAACTGCTTTTGGAAAATAACGACTAACTTAAAGGTTTTGTTGGTTCAAAGGAAATAAACATAATGTTATGCCATTTTAATACTTGTTTGACTATTGATGAGATGGTTTCCCGTTTCTAAAAAATGGCGCAGCAATTGTTGAAAGTCGGCCGACAGCAAAACAATCCTTCACGCGGTGATTGTTGGGAGCTAGCCTTGAGACAGCTAAAGCCATGTTTAAAAAACCATGGCGTTCATTTCTTAAGGCGGTAGGAAACACGGCAGATTTTATGCTAAAAACTATATTTTGAAACATTTTGCTGTTCCTCCCAAGTAAAGAGTTCTCCGTTTGTATCAGACTTGATTGATTGTAACTACAGATTCAGTGTTCATGTGGCAAGCTGATCATTATTAAGATGTTATACTTTTTCTACTTTTTCTAATTCTAACCAGTTCATCTGCCTTCAAGTGTGCCTCTTATGCCCACGAAATGTGATTTTCGAATGTTTGCAAACAAACTAGATAGGGTTAGCAACCTTAGTACATCTAGCCAGTATGGAGAGGGAAGTAGGGTGTGGCCAGCACTATTCTTCAACATAAAAGCTCCAAATATACAATGAACGGATTACTACTACTGCGATAGATCCGCCATAAAAGCTTGGCTACAGCAATTACTGCTTGTAACTCTGCTAAAGCCAGTTGCAAGCCCTATTGGAAAAAGAGGGGCACAGCCAAACTAGGTCCAAGTGATTCAGAGAACTAAGGCTCCCCCTAGAGGGGAGCGGCCAAGGTCACAGTAGCAAGCCGTTTTCCAGCGCTCCACCCAAGCCGCCAGGTCGCAGTAGCAAGCCGTTTTCACCCACGCTCCACCCTAAGAGCTGGCCAAGGTCACAGTAGCAAGCCGGTGCTGTTTCCCAGCGCTCCACCCTAGATCGGCCAAGGTTGCAGTGACAAGCAGTTTGAGAATCCAGCGCTCCACCTAAGAAGCGGGTTAAAGGTTATAAGCAGTGAGGAGATGCAGACTTTTTTTGCTGCTTCGCCGCTTTGCATGTCTACCGCTTCACTACACATACAAAGCTGTCCTATTTAGCCATTGTGAACCCCACTTAAAGGCTGTCTTAGAACGGCCGGCCGGGTGTACTGTTATACAATTGTCTTGTTTATTCAATCAGGCGTTTGTTAAATGCACCTTGGTGGCTGCTTTGAACATGCAACAAAATGAGCAAATGCATCACAAAAACGCAAGCACTGTCTTGCGCCAAGTGTGTACACATGACAAATAATAAACTCTGTGTACACCACACACACTCCCCCCCCCCACAGCCACCCCAAGTTCCTTAATTAAGTTTTTAATTAAGTCACCCCCCCAGTTCTTTAATAAAAACTTAATTAAGAACTTAATTAAAGTTTTAATTAAGGATTACTTCAAGTTCTTAATAAGTTCTTAGAATTAAGTTTTTATTAGTTCTTGATTAAGTTTACCTCAAGAATTGAGTAAATAAGTCGTCCTTAAGGTACAAACCAAGTTACCTATTCAAGTGTATCTATAATTATCAAAAATACAAACTAGTTTTTATTGTAAATAGTAAATGTCTAATATAGTACACACACCCTCAAAAAAACGCGTCATCGCAGAGAATATCTTCTCGGCTTCTCTGTCGCGAGATCGTCAGCATAGATCTTAATGAAGTACTTACATCCAAAGCAAAACCCATTGATTACCATCTGTTTATGGAAACGTCCTTTATAGACTCCATTCTTTATTTATTGACTTTCATCATTTTATAATACGCCATGATCAATTTTTATTAGATAAAATTTCACAATTAAGGTCTTAAAATGATTATTCCATCTGAAATGGATCCAAAATGATCGTTTGTTTATTGCGGGCTGGCGTGCTGTTGTTTTTTGTAATTTAGCGGTTCAGATTTTTTTGATTGCATTTGTTTGGCTGCCATTGATTATAAATTTTATAACAGTAATAACCGCCCCCCCCAGCAGCAAGGGAGCCAAAATGGGCAACAGTTTTAAGTTCAATATACCATGAAGACTTTGGTGCTGTAGGCCTTGAAATCATCATGGAGTTTTTATAGCCGGCATTAATCAACTTGTTCTGTTCTGGCGTTTGGCGAGGTTGTTAAGGTTTTCATTATGAGTTATATTCCGGTAACATTAATTTTTTTGTCTGTTCCACCTCTGCTCATGTTCTTCCTGCTTTAACACGCCCCAGGCTGAAGGATGCTTTTCACTGTCTCCACCAGATTTCAGTGTTATTCTGCTGAATTTTCTGGATTGGTTACTTTCTCCACTCACCTGATTCAGTGTTTTCTGATTCTGCTGATTTTCCTGGCTCGGTCATTTTGAAGGGAAAAAAATCTATAAGATTAAAAGTAATATTAATCCCATGATTAATGGCGAATAACAATGTTTCCCAAATCTAATATTATAAAAAAATTTAAAAAATTTGTTCCCCCACATCCCTAGAGAAGCTAATGACTTTGTTAAAACTGGATCTTGCGTTAAATCATACATAAGATCTAGTTCAGAATCGATGGGAGCAAATCACTGAGACAAGTTTAGTGAGTACAAACTAAGAACCGTTTGCCCCACACTTTTCACCATTCTAGACCCCAGCTGCGCTTCATACCTGTTATTATACTTTAAAAAATGTTAGCGAGCGACAATCTGTTTTGAATCGGTTCAATGCTGAATTCAGTTCCGAGGAACGTTTTTGTTTTTTTCCCACATGCGCCCAAAGAATACAGCCTCTCCTTTTTGGGCATAAATAGCTTGGTCACAACTTTGGTCATTCATAAGTTCAAGGAAGGTTATGCGCCTTGTAGCTGTATAGATCATCACTGTTCTGGTTTTTTATAAATATAATTATTTTATTTTCTAAAAATATGAGCACCGAAAAAACTGTTGCGAACCTTGTATACCATCTGCTGTTTATGGAGGGCGAAGTGTAGGATACTCAATGCTTGGTAAAGCTAGTTAAGAATTAAACAGCGATCTGGCAAACTTAGACTTTGAGGATATCAGCAAAAGCTAATTGCTATCATTGCCGCTTCGTTTGCTACGAAAGATTTTCTAGTTAAGCACGGAATAATTTCCGACAATATAAATAAGTAAGAAAAAAATACATTTATAAAAATGGCTTCACACTATCTATGATGATAGCGCGCTGTGGTTAATGCGCTCAGCTTTTAAGTGAAGTAAATTACGCATTAGTAAACTGCGAGATGAAGCGAGAGAAAAAGACATAACAAAGCTGTGGATGCAACTAGCTGCAGCACAAGATCGCTATGAAAAGCAGAGAAATTGAGCAGTAGATTTTATTAATAACACACTGAAAAAAACAGGGGCATGCAGCGTACACATTTAAAGATAGTTGATCAAGCAATAAAACAATATTATCTTGTAACAGCAAACCAATCGAAACATTGCCCTCCGCCAAAATCCAGTGACTTTAGCAACCATCAAAAAACAAAAGATGCAAGAAATCGGTTATTGTTCTTTGGTATAGACCGTTGTTGTATTTTGTTGCGCATAATATTGGCTGAATAAAACTGACAAAATCTAATATACACACCAAAGATATTGGAAGGGGCATCACAGAATTAAAGAGCTAAGCCAAGAAGCAGCGGGAGTCAGTGAACAAACAGCAAAAAGAATGGTTAACTAAACAACGATTTGGGCAAATTTTTTACCAACCCCGCGCCTAACGAATACAGCGACCACACTTTTGAACACAATACCGAACGACACCCATCAAAAGGACCTTCTATATTTTAATCCCTCTGATACGAATTAGACGAAAAGATTTAAGTACGCGCACACAGACATTGACATAGCTCAAGATACAAAGAGCAGAACCATTAACACAAAAGAGTGCTTGCTGCTGTTGCCTGTAGCTATCCAACTGAATATATCAACGAGGCCCCTAACTTATCCTCGCATGATTCAAAGTCGATGATGGAAAAGAATTTAAAGGGCAATGACTCAATTATTGTTGAAACATAGAGTTACCATTAAAAAGAGGCATTCCAGGAGTTCACAGATCACAGGCTTTAGTTGAAAACTTTAACAAACAGTTAGCCGAAGACATTTCTCCCTATCCAGTATCACAGAGAGCTGATGGACATTCCGCGGCTTACACAGAATGGTTCAGAGACTGCCCTCCAGTTTTGCGCGCAATGAATAATGAAGAATTTAAAGGCCTAAAACCAGTAACAAGCAATCAAAAGAAAAACAATAAAAGTTGTATGAAGTAGAGCCTTCACATTTTCCGGCAAACTATTACCGTTGTGATTAAAAAGTAAGGGACCTTTATTTAACCGGAGAAGCAGAAGGGGACACTCGCATCAGGGGCAACGAGATCCAGTTTTGGAGGTGTGACCCTATTAAATAAAAAGAATTGTAACATGAATCTCGCCGTGTATTATTTACGAGAAACATGAGCCACAACAAAACACCCACTCCTCAAGATCTTTTGTGAAAGAAGAACTGCAGATATCCCACCAGACACAGTTCCGCTTTAAATAATTTACGTAAATATATTTGAGTTAAAATGAAGCTCAGAAGGAAGTTGCAGAACGAAACAAGAATGGTAAAGGAAGAGACCTTAAATGATACGGGAACGAGTTTCATGCGTTAATGCTATTAAGGAAACATTTTCCGGGATTAATCAATGCATGCAAAATCATCCAGATCACCTACAACTCAAACCCCCAAAATTGGGAACAAGAATATCTATGAAATAATAAAAAAAAATTCGAACGCGTCAAGCAAACATGAGAAAAGATTTAACTGATTGGATGAAGCCATGATTTTGATCTTTATAACAAAAGTTGATGAAAAATATAAACCCCCCTGTTTATGATGCTGCGGTCCTCCAATGCCCGATTGGCAATATGACAACTCCGAATTAACAAACACACTTTTGTGTTTGTTCTATCTAACGACTTCTTTTGTTTACAACTGTAGTTTGATCTCATGTAAGGGGAATAGATCGTAGTTTAACGGTTGTCATGATGAAAAGTCTTATTGCCAAACAATGCTTCCTTTGTAGTATGTCAAGTGAATTTTTTTTGACTGCACAACGCTGCGAGATATATCCCTTTGCTTTCTTAATGGATTTTCATATCTCCTGGCATCGAATACTGTACATTTCACCTTAAACCCAACAAACTTCCTTGATCACCTTCCAGATAATTCATCCTTCATCTTTCCTAAAACCTTCTTGTTAGTAATAGAATGCGAAAGGCCGAATCTTTGAGGGTAATCCGGATGTGTCGTACCAACCTGCATCCCTTTAGCTACTTCGGTTCCATGTCTTTAAGATGCCTTCAGTAGGGATATCTATAACAAAACTATCTGTATCATGTGTTAAGTCCGTGCTGACTCAGGATACGAGGCTTAAAGTAGTCATAAAGAAACTCTAACCTCAAAAGCTTTGATAATTCTAAAACAGTAAACCCAATAAATACAGGTTTGTCTAATTGACTTTTCTTTTTTTTCATCATAATGCCAAAAAGCTGATCATGAAATCTTCTAAAGTCCTGATAATTAGTTTGAAGTCAGCTTAATTGCTTCGTATACTCTTTGGTGACTAATCCTGACATCTTTACGCTTGTGCGGATTCTTCCATAGTCCTTTCGAAAACCAGCTGTTGCATCACTTGAAAAAAGTCTTTTCTGAAGCATCTGTGATTTAGTTTCTAAGATCATGTTCTTCATGGGGGGAAATGTATGGTTTCATGAACTGTTCTTGATCAAAAGATGGCGAAATTATGCGATGAACTGCTGTCAACTTCAAACCATGTCTTAAAAAATTGTAAGCAGTCTGAAAGACGACATAATATTTATTTTGCCACGAGAATAGGCACAAGTTTTAGGCTGCTCTCTAGGATCATCTTTAGACTTTCTGCTCTAATGATAGTCATTATGCAGGTCATGCGTTCAGAGGATTTTCTAATCAACTTCTAGAATGAAACCACGACTGCTGATCAGCGTCAAACTGCTTAACCCACTTTAATGCCTTTTGAATATTTTTCGGATCACCGCTTGGTACATTTTTAAAAGTTCGTAATGGAAGTGATTGCGTCCATTGCCCATCCATACAGATTGATATAGCATCTAAATACATAAAATAGTTAGACCTTTTACTGGATCATAATCGTCCAAGTATTTGTTGTTTGCTATTTCAGTAATGATGCGACGCCATACTAATTTCCCCGGGCCACCTGCAATCCTTTTTTCAAATCATCTGAATCATTATGTACATCCGACAATAAATCAATCTGCCTCCAGTAAACTTTAAGAAAGCAATTCCCAGCACATCCCAGGGCGCAGAAAATGTAATGGCGGGATCCAGGCTTAATGTTTCAAGCAGGTCTTCTGTAATTTTCAAAAATATACCGCCAACAAACATGTATCTGCCCTTAAATATGAATCATGATAGTCTCCCAACGTTTTAAACAATCTAACTACTGCCACGCAATCTTGAGCATGCAGGTAACAGAATCACTAATGTCCTTTTCCTCTACGACTAGAAAGAAACCGCCTTAGGAGGAGTGTGTCTTCGTCAAACCTTCCCAACTGTTCATGTACTCAAAAGGTAAACGGCCCTTTCTAACAGAGTTGGGTCAAAATATTCTTCCGTTATTGGCAGACTATAAGGACAATAAGCTAGTTGACTCTAAGAACCCACATGTCTGCATAGAGTCATAAAAAGACATGTTATTTAGATAAAGCACATGTAACTTTTCTGATGACTGAGCAATGCATGACACCCCTGAGGCATCGTCCCACTGCTTTCATTATAAGAATAGAGTCGTAACTCGCAAGTTATGAAAGAATCTGGCAGCTCCATGTCTTAGGATCAAACTTAAGTGAAGATTTGCATTTACTGTGTGCTGCAGCCTCTAAACATTTCCCTAATGAGATCATGGTCTCTTACTGCTGGATTCTCTGCGTCCTGATGAAGCCTAAACCGCAAATCCAACAATGTGTGCTGATCATCACTGTTTTGGTCTTTCCCAGGCGTCATCTTGATTTATCAGATAAGTTTAGATTATTAGAACCAGGCATTACTGCACTTTCTTCTGCATGCGTTCTAAGAAGTATTCTGCGGCATTGTGGCCCTCTATATAATTCTGCTTTGAATTGACGCCAGCCGACCTGACAACGATGAAAGAGCAAATAACAAATACTGATGATTACTCATTAAGACTTGTTTTTTCCGAGTTTTTGGTGGCGCTGGCCCTTCATAAGGAACAATGATTGGATTCAAAGTCTGCGTTAAACAACATTGGAGGGAAAAAAAAAAAAAAAAATTTTTTGCATCCGTTTCCAGTTCTTAAAACTAACTTAGCTCGCTGGTGGGGGCGTAAAATTAGTTCTGAGGGGGGGTATTACAGTCAACCTGGACCAAATACATGTTTCTTATGTTCACTCGCCGCTTTAACAGATGGAAATTTGTTAAACATTTTTCTTCTACAGAATTCTTTGTTTTTCCATCTTTTGAAGTATGCTGCATTATTTTACCCATTCTCGTATCAATGTGTAAAGCGGTTCGCCCTGCTGTGAAAACAATCCGTAGAAAGTCAACATGATATATTGTCTGGTTCGGCCAATTGTTGGGCTGTTCTTAGACACATTAAAAGCGCAGTAGAATTTTTCCCATCCCATTTATACATTAACAGTTAAATGGTTTGTTTTGTTCTTCAATACCGATCAAGGAATCCACGCTAACAGAAAGGACACCCCACTAAAAGATAAGATCCTTATGTAAGGCTGATAGTTAGATACTCTCTCTGCGTTTTTTTGCGGATATTAAAGCAGTCCTTGCAAGAACACACCACATAAAACATTAGTTGTCTTGTATCTTTATGTTTAGAACTGCTTTTTTGCAACAATGCTAGGTTAGTGGAATGTAGCCTTACCAACAATCGGCCGGGCATACTTAACCTGTTTTAATCTGATCTCTAAGACTTCCCCTCAGACCAACCACAGAGCCTCATTTTGGCTTTCTTCCAGAGCGGCAGCGTCAAACTGTGCAAGCAGGTCGTCTGCCCAACCGTGAGATAAGTGATTAGAGGAAAGAATATCTGTTGTTTAGGTCGAGACCCCGACTTTCTAGATTTTCTTCATTTATTGTTACATAGTCGATTAAAAAACACAAACATTACTTTAACTGCGGTCTATGTTAAGTTTACTTGGACATGAGAAATAGCATGAACAACGCTTGCCTGTACTGTTGTTGGATCAATGACTTCTAATCAATATCATTCAGTGCTCTTGATAAACGCTCTCCCTCAGCATTCCTTACAAACAATTCGTCTGGTCCTTCCATATATCTTAGCCCTGTTGAGTTTCTTTTGCTAACTCAAAAATATTTATTTAAATTAAAAAAAAAAACATTAATCAGATCAATATCAACGTCTTTTTGGGCTTGACTCATAAACTAAAGTCTAACCACCCTTTCGATTTGTTACTACTGTGAGCTGTTAGAACAGAGTTTAATGTTTCGTTTACTTTTTTTAACATTCCTTTTTTATATCTGCTCGGCGTCTGGCCTGTTGAGAAAAAGTTGTCCTCGCCTTTCTTTGAAGATCAAACTTTTGTCTTTTGTAGTCAATCAAAATCGGCCTGTAAACGTTAAATTCTTCATATCCGTGATGTTTGAGTCAGCTAGTGCGTTATTATTGTCATTTGAACGAGCTTAAGTTTTATCTGTTATTAGTGAACCATAGCCTGTAGATTAGAACTTTTTGAGTTTCGTTTTTAATTTTTGCTAGCAGCAACCTAACAGCTAATGAACACAGGCTACAAGAGCCTAAAGACAAACCACCCTAGAGGTAAAGCCCGGGTGCGCCTATGCCCGTTTGCTAAGAGACCAACACACGTTCCTGCTGATAGAGCATAAATATCGATGTTCCAGTAATAACATATTAACAGCATTAAAGCAGCAGAATACCTTCGTTGGTTTTGCTGTATTTTGAAAGGTCTTGCTCAAGTTTTTGTTGCATTTGTGAACTGTGTTGGTTAATCTGAAGGTGTTTCCATTAGCTTTCTACTATCCCTTCTTTTGGGCGGCGCTTGTAGGCAGCACTGTGGATAAACTTGAAACAGACATCTTTTTATAAAATAAAAATAATTTAGTAAGGTAATATCTTTTAATCTGTTTATTTTCAATATTCAGCTGCGCATCATATATTAAAAACAAATGTACATTAAGCGGTTATCGCTTCTCTTCTTTAATCAATTTTAATGTTTAATTACGCTCTCACAGTTCTCCCCCTTCCATGCAACAGATTATCCTCTGTTGACCTTAGGTCAATCCATAAAACCGTATTCCGTTGTTCAATAATCATCAAGCACTAACATTTGTGAAGAGAGGGTATTAAACTTTAGACACACGGTCAACTGTTGGATTTCTAACAACCTCCCCACCTCCAAACAGTTTTCTTATTTCATCAAAATGCCTGATAGTTTTAAGCCGCTAGCGTAGATTGGTTAGGACTGTACCCCACTTGAACATTGTACTTTCGTTATTTTTGGATTCTTAAACTTTTCACTTGCCTTGCGAATGGTTCTCATCTTCACACAGCAATAAATACCTTTAAGCGATCTTGCTGCGAACACTAAGAGTAAAATTCCATAGAGTTGTCTGCTTGCTTTTTGGGATATGTTGTATGATGAATCACACTTTCGTAATATATTGCTAATTTTGACTGATATTTGATGCTCAATCAGCCTTGCTAAATAGGGCTGCTAACAACGTCCAAACTCTAACAAGAAATGTCAGAAAAGCTGGAACTTTGCTGCGGTGTCTGATGATTTGATAACCCTTTGATTCATTTAAAAGTTAGTTCCTATGACAATCTGTCTTTTAATGCTTCCATGAAAGTAATGGCGCATGCGCTTTTAACGGGCAACGTTCAAAATCATAAGGGAATAAGAAAAGCGATTTCCCTAACGCAAAATTTACAGCTGCATAACTTTGCCGTCTATAGGCTCTGGCGGCGCCTAATTCTATGTTTTAGTGCTTCTTCATTTTCGATTCCTAGAAACGCCAGATCAGCCCATTCATTCCGGTTAGCCATAATCAAAGAGGTTTAAAAATATGTCTGCATTGGTGTATAGAACATATTTCTTTGCCCCTCAAGTTTTATAGAAATTTTCTAAACGATTGCCCGTCCCAGATTCTGGAGCAACTAGGTTCCTGTGTGTGTCTGTTGTTGAAGCGAGTACTATTTTGAAAGTAAGAACCGCAGAGCCTGGCACAATCACTTCATCCGCTTCCTAGGTTCTGGAAAAATGACAGTAAGAAATTGATCTGCATCAATAGAGATGGATTTATTGGAACAGTAATAATCACTTATATTTCCCTTCACGCCAAAGGGCTCTTCCAGTCTTCTATGCGGGTCAAGAATTGAACCATATGCTTGGCGGCATTTTTTTATAAAACAAAATAAAAAAGTTAATTATTAAAGAAACATGGCAGGCATTGAAGATGAAGATTATGATGTTTTTGACCCTGGAGACGACATAGTAAATTGATCCCTTTGCCACAGCCTCGCTCAGCGCTCTCACATGCGGGCGTGAAATAACAGAAATGTAAGGTTAGATCATTGTACCAAAAGTTTAAGGCCAAGACCTCCCCGAATTTAATAACCCTAATATTTGAAGTAAAAGATGACCACATTTGTTTTGAGGGACGACCAAGGAGAATCTGTTCGGGCTTACAACTCAAACCAGTCACTCCTCAAAGTTTTTGCCATGTACAATTAGACAAAGGCCAGTGTGAGAGCGATCAAATCGCCTTTGGCATTGCTAAACCCCCATTAAATAGGGATGCAGTTGCTAACTTCAAAACACACTGCACGAACATACCAACAGCTAACCAATACAAAACATGGAATCTTAAAGAAATTAAATCCAATCGGCAGATGAACTAATAAATGCAATAGAGCAGAAACCAGTATATTCAGAAGAAACAGCATTAAAGACTAAACAACGACTCACCGCTACCCATGCGAGAAATAGCGGCCCTTTATCATCTTAAGACCATTAGAGGCGAATAACAAACAATTTTAGCAAAACTGGGTGAATAGATGAGCATATAAAAAGAGGAAAAAGAAAAACTACTTGTGAGGCTGCTGACGCCAACTAAACGGTCTGATCTAAAGAAATAATAACCCAAAGACTAAAAGAATCGTGACCATGAATGATCACAAGACTAGAAGCGTTGTCTCCTAACCGAGAACACATACAAACAGCAGCGAGCAGAATAAGAAAACTATCCAAAGAAATTTTATATGAAGAGACACAAACGCTAGCAGAAGAATTAAGAACACTGATTAGAGAGCAAGGAGTCACATTAGCAAGCGTTAAAACGGCCTTAGGATTTGCAATAAGTACACTGGTGTTGGCTATTACAGGCGGCGGTGGAGGTCAAAGTCCAGTGCCTCCGCCACCATCGCCTCCACCTGATAAATCATGGGTAAAAAAAACAGCTTGATCATCTTGCGAGTTTATTAAAAAAATTAGCTGGTAAAGCTATAGACTCTTTACCTGGCATATTAGGGGGCATTGTTAGTTGGCTTTTGTCTACTGCAAGCAAAGTAGTTGGCTTTATGGCCGAGCACTTATGGACATTAGTTCTCTTAATAGTTGGGTTAATATTTAGTAAGATAAAGACCGAGTAATCCTAGGCCAGTTAATCCAAGAACAAGCGCTGTCTTTTCATATTCATGGTCATCGCGAACAGAGTCCGGGCCTTCAACAGCCTTTGGGCTTTGGGCCACGGGGATTGGATGACTTATTCTTGGGGGTCATCTTGTTTTTTTTACTGCTTGCAATATTACTGGCTCAGAATTTATTTCGTTTTTTCCCGACCTTCTGTCCATTGCCTGCCACAAGGATTTCATTATTGTAGTTTATTATTGTGCCTATCTGGAGTCTGAGGTCAGAAGGCAGCATGTAATAAACCAGTGCCAACAGCAAAGTCTACTTTCGATCTTGCGTATTGTAAAACATGTTGGTACCTTTTATACTTGAAGGTAAATCAACTGTAGAATTAATGGCGTCCTCTAAATTTGCTAAGTATTGTTTTTGTGCATCAAAGCCAGTAGAAGGATCTGTTATGCTCGATCTCGTTTGTGCTTGCGAACCTAGCAAACACCAAACGTAAGTACGAATAGAGTCGTTTATTCGTTCTATTCCTGCTTTAGTTAGGCCCTTAGAAGTGTCTAAGATAAATGTCGTCCACGCTGTTTTATGCTCTTGCTCTATGGACCCGAGGTGAACAGCTGTGCCTGAAGAGAAAGATGTGTAAGGAGGATTCCAATCATACTTATACTTTCTGTGCACGCCCCAATAATAAGGGTGCCTAACCATGATTAAGATCCAACTTTTGTCTAAAGTCTGTCTGATGTTAATATTGAATTCGTTACAGATCCTTTCAAAAGCCTTCATGTCTATTCTGTTGCTGAATGGATTAAACGGTTTGTCATTTGGTAATGGTGCTTGCAGTTCAGTCAAAATACGTCTGAAGGTGTAATAGAAAATGAAATCTGTACACTGACCTCACCAAAGGATCAGGATGATTTAAGTGATCGGCATACGACACTCCACACCCAGTTGATGCACAAAACACAGCAAAGTTTAACTGGTTCTGGTAAAACTGCATCGGATGACTGAACCACACTTTCGGAATGTGATCGTTTTTAATAGGGGGGTTAAGATATTTGCTTAATGGAGTACTAACCTTTACTTGAAAGGCATCAGACTGAGTCACAGAAATGTCGAGGGTGTCAGTTGCTATATTTTTAAGATTGTAGTGCGGCCCAACAGAATATTTTGCGCCAGTATATTTGAATGCACTCATTTTTAATTTGTTTTAAAAAATGTTTGTAACAATAACAACCCAAGACCGTCCTTCGTTTTTAGAACATGCTATTAATAACAATTGCGAAGCAGAACGGTCGCACTTCATGAAATATTTTACAAAGTCGTATGGTTTAATATAAGTGAAGCCAGGGAGAATAATAAGGTTCTAAAAGTTAACAAAACAGGGCCAAAGTTAGCCAGTTAACAATACCTGATGGTTATTACGGGTTTTGCTCACTAAAAGAAGCAATGAGTAACTTTGACATTAAATCTCAAACTTAACAATGCAAATCTAAAAACAATGTTAACATTCAAGCCTGAAGAAGAAGGAGGTTACTATTTGATAAAGAGCTAGCTAAAATGTTAGGCTTTGCAGCTAACAATTATAGATTTAGAGTTACACCAAACAAAACTACTTATGGGGAGAAAATCCGCTCGATCTTGCATTACATTCATTACTCTATGTTCATTTGGATGAGCTAAGCACTGATGAAAACTTATATGATGGAAGGCCCTCAACTGTTTTAAGAGCTCTTCCATCAGGGAAAGCTGCATATTGCGATTATGAAATTATACAATTCCCTAATTTACAGTTTAAAAAGATGTAGTTTGTGGGCGGTCCGGATCATTTATTTAAAAATTGGCAGACAAAACCAGGAAAGTCGTGAAATGTGATAAACCTGCACATTGTTTTGGAAATAAAATAATAATTGTACTAAAAAAAATTTGTCGCGTGGGCCCAGGAAAAGAAACAGGATTACATTAGCGCCTGTTAGGTGTAGAACTTTATAGAATTAAAAGACCTTGCAGAAGTTGCCGGACTTTGACAGAACGGTGAGATAGGCGCTTTGTATGGGTTTGGTAGTACACTAAGATGGTGATTAAAAACGCAAAGAGGTTGCGACGAGCATAAAGTTTCCTAAACTAGTAACAACTGCGGCAATCCTAGAGGCAAAATAATAGTTGGCCAGGATGAATATAACATAGTTCGAAAACCTGACCCTCAAATGCACATAAACCATATTATTAATGGGACAAAAATATTTGAATTCATAACCCATTTACATCTTTTAGTCCGCCGTCAAAAAAGTTTCAGAAAGCATTCAACTCTTGGCCCTTACATGTAAGTCTTAGCCGGACGCAATAGTCTCGGAAAGAATTGAAATAACGCCGTAGGGAAAAAACAGTACATCCTCCACAAAAAGAAACGTTGTAAAAAAGCTTCTACAAAATTTCAGTTCTTTCCAACAAAAAATTTAGGAGAACTTCACAATGATATTTGAAATTTCTGTCTTTAAGATGTGGAGGGGGGATGGGGTTTGGCTTTAGTGACTCCAAAAAAGGGAAATTTTAAATTGCTGGCAAAACTTAGACGTTAAACGCCTTAACGTTACCTTTCGTCGTTCTTCACAATGGTGAATAAATCAAACAAAAAGCAACAAAATCAATTTTGACTTAAATGAAACAATCTTACAATAAATTTGGGTTTAAATCTTACCATTTAGGCCTCGTAGGTTTTATTAACTGAACAAGTTTTGACGGAGGTTGTAAAAAAAATCGGGATTAGATTAAATTCGTTATAAAACTATGGAGCAGTTAAATTTAGATAAAAATCCCCTCTTGTTCAATGATTTGTGGGCAACGGTTGTGGAAAAACAATAGCCAAACTTATTCAAACATTTATCGTTTAAATTTTGATCATATTGTGATTTCTGCCCAAACTTTTTAAGAGGAACAAAGCTACATTGAAAAAGGTTTATTGGACAGACAATACTTTAAATTTAGTTAATCCACACTAAACTGAGTGGTGTTTAAATCTTTTAAAAAGTGTTGAAGGAACCAGACACTTTTTTTATAGTGACTGTTGGGCAGAAAAGTATTTTAAAAAAGAAAAACCTTTGTCAAAGCTGGCTTTCACGGAAGACATGGGGGATAAGTGTGTGGATTTTATGTCAAAAATAAAAACTCCGTTTTAAAAGATTTTAGGAACAGTTAAAGACGTATTTTATTCACATGAAGACAGAGACTCTTTTGAAATTCTGCGTGGAAAATGTGTTATTGAAAATGATCAGGGGAAAAAAACAGGGTTAGCAAAAAAAAAATCTGAAAAAATTTGTAAAATTTGTATTTAAAAACAGAAATCCCACACAGTATGTTTGTTTTTTTGGGTTTATAGGGGAAAAGATAAAAACCATTCCTGACTCAAATCACCCGAAAAGGTTGAGGGGGGTTTAGTCAGGATTGGTATTTTCGTTCTCTGCTGCACTTTTTTTTGGGGGGGTTTTTTGGTTTTTTTGTTTTGGGTGTGTTCACAACAACGTTTTCCATTTATGCCTGCAGTTTTTTTACTATTTCTGTTTTGGTTTTTAAAGTTGCTAATAAAATATTTTAAATAAATATATATATATAAAAATATATATAAAAAAGAGAAGAGAGAGAGAAGAGAGAGGGGAGAGAGAGAGAGAGAGAGAGAAAAGAGAAAAGGAGAGAGAATGCTGACAAAAAATAGTGGGGGGAAAACAGTGCAGGTTAAAAATTCTTATGTTATAGTAATGATTTGGGCAAAGTTTTGAACAAAAAAAAAAAAAATTGAAGATGAAAAAAAGGGGGGGAATATATACTGTTCAAAAAAAGAAACGCAAAATGAAATTTTCCACCGGGGGGACCATACGTTAGAACACTCCAAAAACGGCCCCGAGTTGTTTTTAAGTCGACGTGCTAGGGTAAAAATTGATTTCCGGTTGTCACTATGCACGTGCGTGTTGTGGGCCCGGTGCGACAGTGCAAACAGGTTTTTGCTTCGTTGTTCGCCTGCAAAGCTCCCAACTCAGTGGTGAACACACCACACCATGGTCATAGTCAGTATAAAAACCCGGGTCATTTTGGGAACCGGGAGGCACACCGAAAACCAAAAACAGCATGCCCCGTTTGAGCCCAGCAGAGAGAGAAAAAAGCCCTGGGGCGTTTGCAGTTGGTCGAGTCAATGATGGGCCCATGCTTTGTGCCTCCCCCGACCATATGCCGACTTTGGACTCGCTTCCAAGGGCAGGGTCATCACTGAGCCCCGAGGTCAGGGCCCACCTCATATCACAACGCCAGCCCGGACCGCTTTATACGGCTAAACACTCCCAATCGCTTCCTGCCGGCCTCGTCCAGTCCAGCACGCTGGTGTCCCCTCGAAACTCCGACCGACTGCCGGAACAGGCTGAGCTGCGGTGAGGGGGTTTCAGGCCCCTCGTGGCAACTAATGACGGGGGGGCCCATCGACAGACCAACTGCAAAGGGCTACGCAAAACAGACCTGGACACTGAGGGAAACCCTTGGGGGACACTCTGGTTCTCGGGTGAGTCACAGTTTCTGCTGAAAGCGCCTTTGACAGGAGGCGAAGGGTTTACCGCCGGGTTAATGAACGCAACCAGCAGAACTGTGTCGACGAGGCACCTCCGCATGGTGGCGGGCAATGTCATGGTATGGGGGGCCATCAGCAACACAGGCAGGAGCCAGCTGGTGCGCGTGGAAGGTCACCTGACAGCCCAGCAGTACGTCCAGGTCATTGTTCAGCCACACGTCCTGCCTCTAAATGGCCACTCCCAGGGCCGTGTTCCAGCAGGACAACGCCAGGCCCCACACAGCACCGCTGACCACAGCCTTCTTTACCACCAACAACATCAACACCCCCTGGCCTGCCCTCTCTTTCCCCGGATTTGAATCCTATTGAGCACGTTTGGGACGTTTTGGACACGCCCTGAAGTGAGGGCCAACGCCCCCCAGCGACTCCAAATGAACTGTTCCGGGCATTGCGGGGCCGAGTGGGCGGCCATCCCACAGCAGACAATCAGGAACATTATTGCTTCATTGCCCCGCAGATGCCAGGCTCCCATTGCAGCCAGAGGGGGTCACACCCGTTATGACTTGGAAGCGGCCTGCCGATTTCCCTGAGGGTCTGGGGCTGGTTCTTTACCACAGCATTGCAGGGGAGACTTCTGTCCTACTGATGACCTGTTTTTTGTCATTTTTACATTAAACGTGTTGTCACACTGAGCTTCAATAAATTGTGTTTCAAATCGGCAGCTTGGCATTTTGCGTTTCTTTTTTTGAACAGTATATTAAACTAGGGGAAGCCCTCACTAGCGCCTGAGGGAACCATCGTAATCCCTCTCGAAGGCACATTTATTTTTTATTGCCCGCTCCTAGGCCTTTCGTCCGCTGGGTCGGACTCATCAGGGAGATCGGGTGATTGTGTCTGTCCTCTTTGGGGTCAAATAGAGACACACCCCAGTCCATATTCTGTGGTGTTTTTCACCACCAAGGGTTCAAAAAAGAATCCCAACGCACCCCCAAAGCAGCCAGTGAAGGGAAGTAAATGGAACAAAACAAAGGTGTGGAGAGGAAAAAGTTGCTGAAAAACTAAAAGCATCATTCAAACAGTATAAAATGTAGGGGACAATCTTTGAGCCTATGCTTGAGGATCCATTCAAGGATGAAAGGGAGATCAAAAGATATGGAACAGTCTGAGTGGTCAGCTCTGCTGTTCAATAACCCAAGCATTGTGAGTGGCTAAGAATGTACAGAACAACCTTTACTTGGATCTCCTAACAGATGCAATCTCCACTGATTGACCAAACAATAGAATGCTGAACAATTAAATAGTGGGGGAAAAAACAAGTGCAGGTTAACAATTCTTCAGTCGTTATAGTAATGACTTGGCAAAGATTTGAACTTAAAAAAATAAACATAAACAAGTGGGTATGTTTTGCTCCCATAAGGAAACCTAACACAGAGAAAACTTTTATTCAAGACTGCCACAGCCTTTTAAACTTGAATAAAGTCATACAAATACATAGACGAACAATCTAATAGTGGGGGAAAAAACAAGCGCAGGCCAACAACTGAACTGTCTGGCAAAGATTGGGACTTGAGGGAGGGGGAGGGGAGGGGGGAGAGGCAAGTCCCAATCTTTGCCAGACAGTTCAGTTGTTGGCCTGCGCTTGTTTATTCCCCAACTATTAGATTTTTCGTCTATGTATTTGTCTGACTTTATTCAAGTTTAAAAGGCTGTGGCAGTCTTGAATAAAAGTTACTCCTGTGTTAGGTTTCCTTATGGGAGCAAAACATACCCCGCTTGTTTACCGTTTACTGTTCCCTACCTCATTTCATTTCCGATTTTAAAAAATAAAATAAAAAAAAAATTGAAGATGAAGAAAATGGGGGGAATATATTATAAACTATGAGAAGCCCTTCACTAGCTGCCTGAGGGAACCATCGTAGTCCCTCACGAAGGCACATTTATTTGTATTGCCTGCTCCCAGGCCTTTCGTCCGCTGGATCGGACTCATCGAGGAGACATGGCTGATTGTGTCTGTCCTCTTGGTGTCAAATAGAGACACACCACAGTCCATAATTCTGTGGTGTTCTCACCACCAAGGGTTCAAAAAAGAATCCAACAGCACCCCAAAGCAGCCCGTGAAGGGTAGTAAATGGAACAAAACAAAGGGTGTGGAGAGGAAAAAAGTTGCTGAAAAACTAAAAGCATCATTCAAACAGTATAAAATGTAGGGGACATCTTTGAGCCTATGCTTGAGGATCCATTCAAGGATGCAAGGGAGATCAAAAGATATGGAACAGTCTGAGTGGTCAGCTCTGCTGTTCAATAACCCAAGCATTGTGAGTGGCTAAGAATTGTACATAACAACCTTTACTTGGATCTCCTAACAGATGCAATCTCCCACTGATTGACCAAACAATGGAATGCTGAACTAGTGGGGGAAAAACAAGTGCAGGTTAACAATTCTTCAGTCGTTATAGTAATGACTTGGCAAAGATTTGAACTTTTAAAAAAAAATTGAAGATGAAGAAAATGGGGGGAATATATCATAACAATGAGAAGCCCTTCACTAGCTGCCTGAGGGAACCATCGTAATAATATATATATATATATATATATATACATATATATATATATATTATATATTATATATATATATAATATATATATTATATATATATATATATATATATATATATATATATATATATATATATAGTCTGTGAGTGCGATATGCCAGGAAAATAATATGCCAGTAAGTGAAACTTTAGTGATGCCAGATCAACTCAGTGGAAAAGAAGCCCACAGGTTTTATCCCCCTTTTTCAAATCGTGTTACTGATGATTATTTTTCCTAACCATTATTTCATTTCATTTAGTTACTTCATTCATCTAATTATTATCATTATTGTTATTATCATTATTATCATCATCATCATAATCATCATCATTACTATTACTATTTTTATTATTATCATTACTATACTCAGAGGCATAAAAAACGCGAAAACAAACTGTATAGAAATGTTGATGTAATTGGCTACCCATTCCTTTGAACTGGTAATAGAAAGTGAGAAAAAGCAATCGAACACCGCAAAAGTGTCCTTTCAAAGTTCATTCTGGTAGAAAATAAGGTCACATGAACTTGACCTTGACCCTGTGTTAACAGCAGAATGTCAGTATCTGGTTTGACCACCTCGAGCATTGATCACAGCTGTGCACCTGCGGTACATCGAGCGCACCAGAGTGTTGGTCTGCCTCTGGGGGACTTGCCACCACACCTGGCCCACAGCGACAGCAAGCTGAGCTGCTGTCTGGGGTCTGGGTTGAGCTGGTTCAACTGCCTCTGAAGGGCATCCCAGAAATGCTCTATTGGGTTAAGGTCGGGAGAAACGGGCTGGGTTGAGGCAGCAGATTGATGTTGTTCTGCCTCAGGAAGTTCTGCGTAGCACGGGCAGTGTGCGGCCTTGCGTTGTCCTGCTGAAACAGGTTCTGTGGATGCTGCTGGAAATGCGGCAGGATGTGGGGCCTCAGAACTTGGTCGATGTAATGAACAGCAGTGACCCCGTTACCACGTCCTGGACCCACATTCTGGAAGATGACTGGCCCAATACGGCGATTTATGCCGATAGCCCCCCAGATCATGATGCTTTCACCACCCATGGGTCCCTTTCGGTGATGTTGGCATCCGTGAAGCGTTCCCCCGCTCTTCTCCAGATCCGGATGCGGCCATCGCCTGGGTCGACGCAGAACCGGCTTTCATCACTGAAGAGGACTCGGCCCCAGTCCCGATGGCGCCAATGCACGTGGATCTATGCCCACTGCAGACGGTTCTGGCGATGCTGGAGTGTCAGGATAGGTCGCCGGGCTGGACGCCTGCATTGGAGACCAACTGTGTTCAGTCGGCGACGCACGGTCCTGTTGCTGATTGGCCTGCCATGGTTGCCGACGGTGTTCCTGGCTGTGTTGGCAGCGGTTTGGTAAGGCTCCCGTCGATGCTGACGAAGAAGATGGCGGTCTTGGGCTGCTGTGGTGACCTTCGGTCTGCCGCTCCTCGGTCTGTCATCAGTGGTGTTTCTTGCTTGAAAGCAGTCCAGAAGGAGATAGACGGTGGAAATGTGGACTTCGAATGCGATAGCGACCTGCCTCATTGGAACCCGGCCTGCAGTTGCCCCATTGCTATGCAACGATCTTGATGAGAAAGTCTCGGCATTATGTTGGCGCCTCTGGAAGGGATGATTTGAACTTTTTGGGGTTTGGAAATTTATAGCCCCACAATGGGGGCCACATTGAGTTGCATTCACATTGATGCACGTGGCGTAGGTAGTCCACATGGCAAATGCACTCCTCGTGCCAAAAACGCTGACCCGGCAACATTCACCCACTGTACGAGGTTTCAACCGGCCAAGACACCACGTACTGCTAATGTTGCACGTGCCAACGACATTGCTTACGTCCTGTTCACAATGTGAACAATCGTGCACTGTCTCTATTTTTTCGCGTTTTTTTTGCCTCTGAGTATATTATGTCGTTGCTGTCTCGACTAAATCTTTACATTTTTACCGTGTTAAAAGTTTGTAACCATAAAATTTAGAAAGAGAGGGGGTTAGTTACCGCCAAGGATATAGACAAACAAGAAGACCCAAGAGGTGGAAATGCATTGTGTCTTGTCCTGTACTTTGTTTGTCTATGTCCTTGGCGGTAACTAACCCCCTCTCATTCTAAATGTAAACCATAACATCTATCATTTGCATGCAGTTCTGGCATTGTTTCGGCTTTAATTGTTGTTAGTGTTTTGTTATTTGAATTGATTAATGATATTATCTAACCTGCTGTC